>VZRX01015771.1:118225-204538 GCA_013398075.1 Notiomystis cincta | reverse complement strand
AAATAAAAATCCATCCCCCCCCCCCAACCCCAACCAAAAAGCAACCCAAACAAACAATCAGATCACATGAAAGCCCAAGTGACTTTTACAAGAAAATATTGTTTCTTGGAGGGTATTTTTAATTATAGGGAAGAACATATTCTGTGTTTCGTGTGTTTAAGCGTTTGGTGGGGTTGTGCCAGAGCTGAGGAATTTTAAATGCAGTGCTGTCACCTGGCATGCTGCACTGGCAGCTCTGCTGGAGCTGGGAGCATGGTGTGGTGGCACCAGCTGCCTGTGAAACACTTAGGAAGTGATGGCTTTCCTGCAGCAGAGCAGGCTGGCATTCGGAGGGGAGGGAGGAGAGTAAGAAAGGTGGAGTTACAGAAGGTGACATTTTGGGATCATGCATGTGCTATGCTTGGCCAGACCAAAGATTCTGGTACCAGCTAAACAAGGGCATGAATCTCTTGGGGAAAGGGTTGTGTTGTATGTAAGAACTCAGAGTTGCACCTGTTTAAGGTTTAGAAGCGAGATTGAGTATCAGTGGTAGGAAATTAAAAGTTCATTAGCAGCCCTGGAACTGCACTGAGCAGGACATTTCTGTTCTCTGTGGAATATCCAAGCATCTGCTTTGCAATCAGGAAATGCCTTTTCAGTGTAGCAATGGGAGTGGGCACTGCTAAAATTACTGTGAGTGAGAACACTACCAGAGATGAGTTTAACTAAAATTCATCAACCATGTGCATTGTAAATGCACAGGTACCTCATGCTTCAGGATGGTAAAAATCTGCAGAAGCAACACTAAGCACATTACCTAGTTTAGTATCTGTCATAAGTAGGTGTGCTCTTAAAAACAGATTCTGTTCCCCAGCTGGAAAAGTTACCTGAAAGGAAGTAGAGCTGAACTAAATGACTTGTGTGTGCATTCTCAGTCTGAAGAGTCGTGGTTACATGTAAAAGAATTTGTCACATATCCAAGCCATGGATAGGTTATTCTGCTTTGCTTGGTTGGATTTGTCTAAGGTACATTATTAATAATAGGGCATTTTACCTGCCTTGAAAATCATATTTTAAAGCCATTCCCTAATTCTTGAGAACCTAATTCACAACTCCTAAAGGCCTGTTTGAATATTAGTGAAGCTGGGTACAAGTATAAGCTGCTTCTGAAACTGGTGCTTAGTACTTGTAAAATCCTGCTAAAATGGATAAGCTGAAGCATTCAGAACTGGAGGAAGGTTTTAAATTCAACTGTCCTATGTTAATTTTTAAAATGAGTATTGGTTTCCATAGAGTACAATGCTTATATACAGCAGTGCTTTGAGGGCCTCTGTCATGTGGACAGATATATGTAGAGTGAAGAGAGAAAAGGAGGTTTTCCTGTCTGCTTTGGGATTTGGCTTTAGTCTGATTTATTTGTTTATATGGCCCCAAGGCCAGAGAGTGTGAGATGAGGTTCTGCTGCCAAGGTTATGCACATTAAACTTGATGGAAGGCAACAGAAAAGGTTGATAGCAATGGTGTCTATTGCCAGCCATAAAGGCCTGCACTGTGTTCTTGCATTACATCTCAGTGCCTGTGTTAAAATGCACTTGATTCCTCACAGTCATTTCTAGCTTAATAAAAACATGCTTCTTTTAAAACTGTAGAAAAATTCGAATGGAAGCTCGGTACTTCTGGTAATAAACTACTGCTACATTCATCCCATAAAGCAGCTACAGCAGAATTCTGGAGCAGCCTCAGCCAGGGCTCCTCGCTGCTGTAGCAGGGCTGAGCCAGAAGCAGGAGCTGTAAACTTTAAAATATGACTTTTCAGCCAGAAAGCCTTTTCTTGCAGCACTGAAAGCTTTTCCTGCATTTCAAGTGAGTGGGAGATTGTTTCCCCAGTCATAAGTCTGACTCTGAATACTATAGCAACCAAAATTAGGCCATACATCATCCTAATAGTAGTTTTCAAAGAATTCTTTACAGGATCAATTCAGACCATACAAAGCAGTAAGGTTTTGAGCCCAGTCACTGAGAATAGCACCATCATAAATGTATCACAAGATGAAAGGGACTTGGGTGGCAGGAAGAAACACTATAAAACTGCAGGAAGAACATGGATAGGGATGTAGCTGTTGACTGTGTTTGATCTGTTGATTTGTGTGATAGAGCTTGGCACTGCAGTACCTTCTCCATGGCTTTTATCAGAACTGCATTTGCTGTCTCATTGCCTTTCCTGAGGGAAATCACAGCATGATTGGGGTTGGAAGGGATCTTTGAGGATCACCAAGCCCACACTCCCTGCCATGGAGGAGGCTGCTAGGAGAGCAAGGTGTATAAATGAAGATGTGTCTGTGTGCCCAGCAGCCTTGCTGGTTATTGTGTGTGTTGGGCTCTTACCAGGATGCTGCAAGCCTGGCTGGCCTCATGGACTTCACAGCCTTGGGAAGTGCTGTGAGTGGAGCTCACAGCTCCAAGGAGAAGTAAAACTTCTTGCTGAAGCAGTTAGGATGTGTAAATATACTTGATAAGGGCTCTCTGGAAATATTTCTTTACATAAATAGCTGATAGGCAAGTCTGCAGATAGATAGGAAGCTGAGGACAGATTTATCATACCAGTGACTTTGCTGGGAGTACTAAATATTGATGTTCATTGTTAGCATGTGCATCACATTATGTGCCATTCATCTCAATATAAATACTGAAGTGTCTGACAAGGCATTACTCACCATGTATAACCTGTCAGAGCATGTCACTGTAAATCATTCACACTGTTGCAACCTCATTAATTAATGGTTAAGGAAAAAAAAATCCAACAGATTTTTATTCCTGCATGAGGAGCAAAGTTATGTTTTATTAAACCAGTCACAGTGTGTTAACCTAGTGAAGCTCCCTGCCTGGTTTTATGTGCTTCTGTACACATTTATGATCTTTCTTATAAAGTCTTCAAAGGCAAGTTTTTTAGCATTTTCATAGTCGAAAAGAACATATCTGATAAAAATGAAGGAAATTTTTGTTCTTAAATTTTTGGGAAAAATCCTTGGGAAAAGTCAATGAAATGCTCTTAGACTTTAAGGACTAGTGCAGCCCGGCAAAGAAAATCTTTAAATCTTTTAGATTACAGTGCCACTTACCCTAGATTAATAACCCTAGTGCAAATAACTCTAGATTTTTGGTCCACAGACAACTTTTCTGTTAAAGAGTACAACTTTATATTAAATATCTATGTAATATCTCCTGAGTCCTGCTTATAAGCAGACTCTTTGCTGCTGCCTGGGTGATGTGAGTTTTCTCTCTGGTGGAGCTCCTGGAGGACAGGGCAGAACTACTGTGCTTTACCTGACTGAAGTCACTTGGTACAACTTCTCTTCCTTCTCCAGCTCAGATTTTTCTACACACAAAGCTGAAGTCAGTTGCCTATAAAAGGTTATCAAACACTGGCTAATCTATCTAGTATGTATAATTAGAACTTAGAGGAAGGAAACTTGTGGAAGCACTAACAATCATGGAGAAGATAATTAAACCTGAAATATGAATATAGTAACACCCCCCAGGAGGGGAAAAATCAATCATGTTATTGCATTAAAAGAAATATTCTGAACCTTGACTCAGATACCCTTTGTGCTCTGAATTGCACAACCTTCATCTGAATCTGATCTTTTTAAAGTTGAATTAACTAGTAGGAGACTCTCCTAGAATAACAACTGGTGGATTGTGATAATTATTTTTTTTAAAGAAGGAAACCCACGTTATTTCCACTTGAAATGCAGGAATTGGGAAGCCTTTTTGCAGAGGTGCAGCAGGACTGGACCTACAACATCCACTGAGTTCCATCAGTGTAAGTAAGGGCAGAAGAAAGCTTTGGCAGGGTGACTGTTCCCTGGGCAGTACCAGCTCTTGCTGCACGAGGAGAGCCATGGCCAGGCAGTCCCTGGCTGCCCCTGCAGCCCCACACAGGACCTGTGCCAGGGACGATGGGGAATGAGCTCAGCCACACAGGGCTGGCTCTATCTCATCCAGGTGTGCCACCTGCACATCCCACTGGCCCTATGGACACCCCTAGAAACAAGCCCAAAGTTACTTCCAGATACTCCTGGGAGTCTGGAGCTAATCATTTTGCTTTGTTTCATTAGCCCAGCTGTAATGTAGCAGAGCTAATGCAGTCATATCTCAGTTAAGGTACCAAGCAGCTTTAGCTGCTTATCTGCCATGGAAAGAACCACATTCACTTTTGCGATGAAAATTAAATGTGGAAATAATTCCTTTTTCCTTTTTGGAATATTACTGTGCTATTAAATAGGCTTAAGACCATTAAAGAGTAATGACATGAAGTTGCATGCATCATTATTTTAAAGGAGATTGAATGAAAATATACTGTCTATCTGTTCCAGCCCTTGCCTAATCCTCAGTTTAATAGAGATTTGTAAGGGCCATGATGCACAGCTATTTAGTAATGAAGCAGTCTTCAGTTTCTAAAGCATGAGGTTTAGTATCTACACTATGAATGAAGTAAGCATAAAAGACATCAAAGGTCCTGTTTTCTCAGTCTCAGGAACTTTAAAGTTTTTCTATTAAATAGTGTAGTCATACCTAGTGAAATGAAATGCAAAATTATAGTAGAATGTCATATTCTTTGCTCTCAGTTACTTACTGTAGCAGCTGTTTACAAGTGTTTTCTGTAGTTACCTGTACTCATGAATTGCTTTTGGCTTCACTGCCCTGGTTTGAGCAGACTGAGGCTGAGGCAGCATCTGGTGGCTTCCCTGTTATACCAGTGGGGAGGTGAAACAGGAAGGCTGAAGATCAGGTCTTCCCTCCTAATTACCATGTGGTAACTTGGTGTACTGGATCTGGGTCTTCAAAGTGTGTCAGCTAAGCTTGGACACATTTAATTAAGGTTTTATATATATTTGTCACTGCTGAATGGACAACAAGATTAGAGCATGGGTCATCATCTCTTACCTCTGCTGTATTGCCTAAGCTTGGAAACTGTGTGTGTGTTTGTGGGAATCAAACCTGTTTATTGCATGTAAGGAAAAAAAATAGCCCAAAGATCCTTTAATGAAAGACTAAGTTTACATGAAGGAAGCCTGACCTGCGCTGTCATTTATCATTTGCATTTAATATCATAAGCATTTAATGCAGAAGAGCTGCTTTTTGTCACAGAACAAAGAGGTTGGTGAGGCTGAGGGGAATCACAGCCCTTGGCCCTGCAGATCTGCTGCCTCTCCAGTGCCCTGGCTCACCCAGCCCCTCCTCCCCTGCCAGGCTTTGGGCCAGAACTCCCACAGCTCCTGGGGCACATTGTAGCACACAAGGGGAAAATGGTGGGATATATGTCCACAAAAGTTTATGATCTTCCTTCTTGTACATCTACATTGCTTGGCCTGGTTTATATTTGGATAAATCTCCCTGGAGTCTTGGATCAAGCCTTCACTTAGAAAATAGTGCAGTTTCCTTAGGGTGGCTGAAAACTTGGTAGAAGTTCCTTCTCTGCCCCTGTTCTGAGAGAAGAGGATGCACATGTAGACATGAACACAGAGAGAGCTCTCTGTAGGGCTGCAGATCAACTCCCTGCCATGCTAAACCCTCCAGCAATGTGAATATTCTGTGCTGGCAGCACTTCTGCAAACCATGGCAAGGCAGGTCCCACCCTGTGACTTACAGAGGGCTGGGAAGATGCATCCAGGGCCTGCAGGTCTGAGGATTGGAGAGAGTTGGGAGGATTTGGGTTTTTGGAAGGCATTGCACTTTAAATTTATTTTAGTTTAGAACTAGATTATATCAGTAGGAAATCTTCACATCTGAATTGCCTTCTTTCACAATAAGGGCTGAAATGGAAAAGAAGATATTGCCAAATAACTGGAACACATATTCAGAATAAAATATTCATACAAGGAAGAAATGGGGTCTGTGCTTAATAAAAAAAGTGATTGTATGCTGTGATAGCAATTATGTATGTTCAAATATTGTGCTTTTCTTCAAATCTTGGTTATAAATCCAAAATATATAATTAATGATCCTATCAATAATGCATTTCTAATCTTAAGGTATGAAATAAAATCCCCTTGCTTAAAGGGCTGGCCCTTTAAGAAAAGTCTTTCTTGGCATTGGATCTTATCATGAGACACAAAGAAAAGATCAAGAGGCTGAAATCTATGATAAATTGACAGGGAAGTTTCTGTTTGGAGAATGCAATGTTTTTGAAGTTTTTACGGATCCCAACTTTCCTTTTACCACAAAAGAAAAAAAGTGATTGTGAGATGAAAGGACCTCGTTGGCTGTGCAGACCCATGATGGAATGCAATTTTATCTCTTTCAGTCACCATTTCTGCTCTGAACAGGTTAAAACAGAAACCCATTAATGTTTGATTGCTGCATGAAATAAATTGGTGGGTTCAGCCTCACTGGGAGTAGACCAGCTGCCCATTATATGAAAACCACCCTTACAGGAGACTCTAAATTGATACTTTTGTGAGCTATCTCAGCTCAACAGTGAGTCTAAGGCAGATAAGAAGTGAAGGTTGCCTTTATCAAGGGACTACTTCTGTGTCTGTTATGTTGGTTTCATGGAGCTCATTACTCTCCACTGATGTCCTAATTCACCATGACATATCTGGGGCAATGCTATCCTACAGGGTCCAGTGCAAAGTGTAACAGTGGGCACCAGGAGGAGTTTCCAGGGATGCTCATCCGTGAAAGGTGTAACTTCAATGCATTGCCATAGTTTGAAAAGCCTTGTTCTTGTTGTTCTTGAGGTAGATTGACAAGTGGTTGGGCTTAAGAAAAACATTACAGTCAGTGTAAGGCAAAACCAAAATAGAGAGTGTCCTTTTCTTTTCTTTGCCCTTTGGCCTCCCTCCTTTCCCTTAATGGTTAGACCTTGTTCAATCCCTTTTCCTTTTCCAAAGTCTCTGTTGCATTTAGAACAAGTAGTTTGTCCTTTGTATTATCAGTTGGCACTTGTAGCAACACCTCCAGCCATGTAAGCCAGTTATATTTACTAATCTTTCCAAGCTCTCAAACTGGCAAAAGTGGCCAGATAGCATTTCTGGAAGCCCATCATGGCCACCCTTCACATGTTTGTGGCAGTTAACATTATTGCATTCTGTAAAATTAATTTTCTTAGGTTTGCTCCTCAATTTACGCATTTCTCAATGAATGTTAGGAATTTCTTTCCTATTTATCAGGATTTCCAGCAGTAATATGTCCAAAAAGGGGTACAAACCCAGAGTTTGTAAGTCTTAGTCTTGCAGATTCCTCTACTGCTTTACATCATTTGTGTTATTGATAAATAACTGCCCCGCTTCATAGGAGAGTGGTACAGTGTAGGTAAAGATTTTAATCTGCTTTCCAACACCAATTAGCACTAAACCATTATGAGGCAGAACTATGAAATGAAACACCAGTTTTCAGGAAAAAAAATATGATGGAGGAGCAAAGAGAGGCAGAAGAGGAGGCAGATTTGCTGGTGGCCCTGGCAAACACTGCACAGCTTCTTCCAGCCCTGCTGGAGAGAGCTGCCCATTGCTCCCCGTATCAGAGGAAAGGTGGGCCATGCTGGAGCTTGGCTCTCTGGGTGTTTGCTGCTGCAGTGGAGCTGCTCCTGGGGGATTGTTACACAAAAACAGTTCTCCAAGCCTAGAAGCACAAGCAGGGCTGAAGTCGCTTTTACTTTGTCAACAGAAAACTATGAGGAGACAAAGTTCAGTGTAAGTGCATCTGGGAGTCAACCTGCCTAAGAATGCTTCATAGGAGGAGACACAAAGGTGAGATGCTGCAGACGTGCCCACTCTTTAGAACAACATCTCGCTTCTAACAGTCAGTGTTCAGTTTGGAGTCCTCATCACTGGTAGCTCAGGAAGACATGTCTTCAAAGGTGCAAAGCAAGGAGACCAATATTCATAGCTGAAGTGCTCTCTAAGAATTTCACTTTCACTCAACTCATCTCTCAAGCTGAATTTCAACAAATGCCTCTCTTGGAGGAAAAATCAAAGTAGTCTTTAGCTGAAATTATTTGTGGAAGTGAGCACAAGCAAGAATGCAGCTGCCGAGGAAAACAATTTCTTTCTTCTCTCTTACCTAGCAAGAGGATTCTTGCTGAGGTGAACAACTAACTAACAGGGGATCTGATCAATAAAGCCTTTGCCTCCGAGGAAAGTAGAAGACTAAACATGAACTATTTATTGTGTGATTATGAAAGGAAATGGGTGTTGAACTTCTCATTAAGAACTGCTTGGAGAACAGAGCCCCATTGTGCTAGGGCACTGTACAAACAAATACTGCAGGAGACAGTGCCTTCTTTGAAATGTTTATCCTCTCATAGGGAGCCAAGAGGATGGAAATATGCTTTGAGAGGTTAGTCTTCAAAAACCTAACATGCAGGCCATGTAATCAAACACCCACTGGGTTATTCATTGATTGTTAGTCATTCACAGTTGACTCTCAATGACAAACAAACTTATTTTCATCGTATCCCTTCATTTGTATTCATGGATGCTGGGCATGTGTGAAAGGGAGATAAATGTGAAAGCCGGCATTGTGCTGCCGGCCCGAGGGGATGCAGCAGTGGGATCATGCCTCCCTGCTGGAGCGTGGCAGTGAGGAACCTCCCAGTCCCCCAGCCAGGGAGCAGCCAGGGCAGCACAGCCTGCCACTCTCTGCATTCAGATTGTCACCGGGTCACAATTAGTCCCAACGTACATGAGAGAAGTTAATTTTTCAGTTCAAGCCCAAAAACGTTTTGTTGTGCTGGGATAATGTGATGACAGTAGATAGAAGCTCAGTTTTTCATTCTATAAAAATCAAATAGAAAGAAAATGTCATCAGTATGGACAACTTCAGTATCATTTTTGTGATTCTTACCCAAGGATCACAATTACATGAACTACGTGGATGTAAAATGAGTGTATTATAAAGTAGAAAATAGAGAAATATCTGCTGCATAGATGGAGAGGATAGAGGAAGGCAAAGGAGTGGGTGAAAAAAGAATAATAACCATTTCTATTCAGGGGAAGGTTTAGTTTTGAGGTAGGGCATTGGGCTATGGATGACTTGACCTTAGCTGTTGCCGCTGTCAAAAGAAAATGAAATACAATAATATTTGTCCATGAGTTATGCTTATGTCTGCATTTACTCTAGCTAAAAATAAGAAATAGTTATAGATGAGAATTCAAGTCTGTTAATGGTGTTTATCAAGGAGGGCAGATTACAGATGAAGAGTAAAACATGTTTTGATGTTTCTAGCTATTCATATTGCATACAAGATTTGGAACAAAATTTGGCAGCCCAGGGACCAATTAATTGGTTTCTTCTTGTAAGGAAGTACAAGTCATACAAGACACATCTTTAGAACAAAAGTATATCTGGAATTGCATCTTTGTTTTGGATCTTTATATTTCTTTTTATGTTCATCTTTCCATCAGACTTCTCCCTGAAGTCAGTGGAAATGGTGACTGCACACAGCCTTTAGGATGGGACTCAAAGGAGTCCTTATATTTTACCTGTCAGAAGTCCATGGCAAAACTTTGCATTTAGGTTGGGAGCTTCTTTTTTCAGAATTTCTTCAGAGGACTGGAATTTCTGAAAGACAAGTGGACTTGAAGGAACAAAAGAGCAGGAGAGCAAAGAGTTTGTAAAGTGATGTTTTAGTGCATTGTGTTGCATGTTTTTATGAGGTTATATAAAACATTGTGATCTTCATTCAGCATTGAGCATGCCAACACATGAGGCAATATTGGATTCATGTTGGAAGTGGTGTGACTGTCTTGGTGATAAAGTGGATTTCCCTAGACTTTGTCCCAGAGGGTTTGGCTAAATACAGGGCTTGGGACAGGTCTGAAAGCCTTTTTGTTACTTCTGGATGTAAAGAAGGAAGAGTTAAGTTACAAGGAAAGTCTTAGCTGAAGAATGTGTGTATGTACCTCTTAAATTTTATATAAGATGCTGAGGTCATGAGTTAACTTATATATGGTTCAATGCACCAAAATTCTTGTATGAACTTTATCAATTTAAAAGGAGCCTGTTCCTCACAGGCAGATATTTCTATGTGCTTCCATGAACGTGGTCCAGAGAATCCATGCCATTGCAAATGACCTTGATTTTCTACTCAGACTGAGTAGACTCTGACTGCTCAGCTCTGGTGGGGCAGGTAAAGGCTGTCTTTAGGGTAATCCTGCTGGGTGGGAGCTGACCCTCCACTTCTCCTCACCAGGTTTGTATGTGGCTCCTTTCTTTTCAGGGGACTGTTTCTAATCCATGTTTGGTCCCTTGAGTGACCTCCCAGCACAGTTAAGGTGTTGGAATTGTCATAGAGTTAATAAATTCTCACAAAATGATGCCTCTACTTGGGAACAAGACATTCCTATCTGCCTTCATGCTACTGGAAAGAGGCAAAAGCTGTTGCAGATGATGTGGGGGGAAAGGGAACTGCTTGAGCACTGGTCCCCACTTTCTGGCTCTGCTGAGTGGTTTCAGAGTCAGACTAAGTTATTCTCTTGACAGAGTTATTTATACACTCTGTGACTCAGCTGGTCTTCTGAGGGATGGCAGCTTGCCTGCCTGAGAAACAAACTTTGTGCTGCCACTTGTGTTGGTTTTTTCCTTAAAATATTCATTCCATGATGTTAGATCAGTGATAGAAGTGCTATAAGCACCAAAACAGTGATGGGAAAAAAAAACATGTGAAAATTGTGTTATGTTAATCATAAACTGAAAAGATGGACAAAAGTGATTTGCTGTTTGTGTTTTCCTTCCTTGTGTCAATAACAAAAGACCTTCTGCTGCAGCTATTAAAAAATAGGCAGTCAGTGTTTCCTCTTAAGCCTAAACTTCATTTTACATCTGCAGAGTTTCTGTCTTGGTACAGTAATTTCAGTGGATGCTGTGAAATAGTTCCTAATTTATAACAATGAAAAATCTGGATCAGTTCTTCCTTTGTTGCCTTGCATTATGAAATGATTTTCTTTTGTGTGAGGCACAGGTAAAGCTTCATGCGATGTTGGATTTTTTGATGGGCTGTTTGCTTGAGTGGGCAAAATTTAAGCTGGGAAGAATATTCCCATTGTTCTTGGGAGAACTCAAATTGTAAATCTTTGTATTACACCACTTCACCCATGGTTTTGTGATGTCATTGTGCTGTGTATTTTCATTCATTTGTATGCAGTAAGGTTGTTTTTGTATTTTGTTTTGGTTTTTTTCTTCGGGGGGGGGGGGAGCAGTATTCCTCCCCATATCCTGTGGTCTTTTTTTTATTCTGTAACAGTAATTGGTTTGGATTTCCTTGAGGAAATGAGCCATTCCATTGGTGGGAGATAATATTTTTTTCTTTGCAGTGAATTATGTGTATGAAAAGGCAGAGTTATGTGGATTAGGTTTTAACCTTCATTGCTGTTGGTTTCCACCTTTTTCAATCTTCTTCTCACACTGTCTTTTTTTTACCTATTTCTAGTGATTTTGTGGTGTTGCCTTTGTTTTTGCTGCAAGATAACTGAAGCTTAGCTGTATCAGGTGTTTGCATGCATGTTCCTTTAATCCAAGTAAATTCGTCTTTATGAATTCAAAATCATCTTTATTCATATTGTCCTTGCTGTTAATTTAAAACAGAAATCCCTTACTAATGCAGCAGTGCATTCAAATAAGAATTCAGAATACTTAAAGCCTGATTATTTTGGTGTTACAGTGTGCTCATACAGCAATGGAGCCTCTTGGCTGGAATACCTATTACTGGGAGGGAAAATCACAGCAGGTGCTGAGGATATGTTCACCTCTGAACAGCTAAACATGCCAGTCTGTTTGATCTTCAGCTCAATATTTTTTTTTAAGTAGATGCCTTGGTGAGAAGGAGTTAATTGCTGGCCAAGGCTGCTCTTTTAGCTTGCTTCAAGGTTCTGCCTGGCACAGGTCTGTTGCAGGTTCTTTGTGCTGACTGGATCCAATCTCCCATGTAATGAAAGTAGAATGTGTAGGAGGGGAAATCCTGTGCAGAGGGGGATGGATACTGATCACCCACATGTGAGTGGTGACCTTATGTCCTAGAGAAGGGACTCTCTTAACCTTTATTTTACCTTAGAATTGGGTAAATACTGCTGCTTGCAGTCAGGTTTCCTCTGCTGCACAGGAAATGCTGAGAAACATGAGAAGCATGTTCCTCTCTTTTCTGGATTTGGTGTACTGATTGTGCCTCATGTCCTTGAGAAGGGCATTTACTTCTCCTGATGACAGCGTAGGTGGCTGTGGGTGGCTGCAAACAATACCTAAAGCCAAGAAGATCAGAAGGGACATTCCACTAAAGTGGAAAAGTCAGACTAATTCTAATGTTTCACAGGTGGAAAAGCACAAAATATTTGACAAGCAGAAAGCTCAATGTGATTTCAGTTACACAGACACTAATGTCAAATAAGCAATTATACAGAAGTCAAATTTCTCCTGTAAATTTGTAACACAGTAGAACACTATGCATAATTGCATTTTAAGGATGAAACTCATATTCCAGGCTCCATTAGCTTTCAGAGTCTTTGTAATATATCTGTTGAACACATCCTAAAAAGTTAGAGACAAGATTATCATTGATTTTTATTCACAGCAAGAGATTTAGTGGAGAATTGATGCTGCAGTTTCAGTTCTATTTCTTTAAATACCTGTTGTCTTAAATTTTGATATCTCTATCCTCAAGATCCTTGCTTTACACCAGTCATGATTCTGGATGTAGGTTTTGACCCATTTAACAGTGACTCAGCCATGGCTGCTCCTGGGTTCCAGCTCTGCCCTGTTGCCAGAGGTCACAGCCTGTGCAGCAGAGAGGCTGGAGGCAAATTTCTGATTCCATCTTGCCCCACAATTCACAGTCTGACTTTTCAATGTGAATGGCAGTTTAAATATCCTAGGCCATGAACTGGAGTGACTGAGGAAAGGGCCCTTGGGATAGTGATCTGAATGTGAAAGTAGCTTAAAATCAATTTAGTCACCCATTTTCCCTTTTCTCCTGGCAACTTCGGACCAAACATCCAGCTTGTTCTATCCCTATCTGCACTAAATGTCCACTGCTTGTACACACATAATGATTATTATCTAGTCAGAAAGCTGCCTTAGAGATGGGTCTGTCTCAGAGGTGCTGTGAGGGAGAAGACCCTTGGGAAAGGCCCTAAAGATCAGCTGATCATCTGATATCAGATTACATATAAGGTTATTATTTTTCTACATCATGAAAAGCTGCTCAGGTATGTGGTCTCAATGTCTTAGGCCACAAGTTGGAAAGTTTTTTGTACTGTTTAGAGATGGAGGTGATGGCTCTATTTCCCAGTGTGCATTGTCCTTAATGTAATGGTATTTCTATTAGATGTGTAAATTCTGAACTAGGAAGAGTCTTATTTCTAAACAGTGTTGAATGCAGATAGTGCTGCTCTAAATCAATAGGATTAATCAATTATTTCTGTCTGTTATGTTCTCTAATTTCTGTTCTTCTGAATTGTTTTGTTTTGCTAACACACTGTGTCAATTTAGGTTTGTGGTTCTGGGTTAGAAATGGGGCTCCCTTTGTTCCCATTGGCTCTTCAGCTTTTGAAAACTAAAAGTCTTTGATATTGCTCTCCTTTTAAGCCTATTTCTTAGTAAGAATAATACAATATAAATTGTTGGCAAAAATAACCTTCTTCTGAAATGTGGTTCAGAAGCAGAAATTCAATTCTGAAAGTCAAAGTACTGATAGGAAAACCGGTGTGTTCAGAGTAGAAAAAAATACTAATCCAATTTCAATGCAGAATTATGGTTTAATGAGAGACATTCCACAAATGTTGGATAATATAAAAGAAATTAATATAAAATAAATAGACTACTATTCCTGCTTACCTTTATGGAGATGTATACCTGCTTTTCAAACAAAGTCATGACCAATGGAAGCCATAACACAGCCAGAATAATACAACACAAATTGCCTGATCCTCATGGATTGATGTATTTAGTGCTGTGAAGCCTTGCCCTGCCTCCATTACAGTCCAGCGTGGCAGGTGATAATGGGTGATACATGGTAACAAAATATACCTGATAACATGGTAACAGAACAGCTTTCTGATATTCAGAATTTCTGTATTGTTGTAGTACTGATTTTGTTGATCTGTGCTGTGAGTACTGACCTGATATTTTTCCTTCTCTGTCTCAATCACACTGTAAATAGGGGAACCACAGTAATTTTCAGGAATGGATATGATTCAATAGCTGCAAAAGCATGTTTTCCATTTGCTCTGTGATGAAAAGCTGTATCAGAATCTCTCTGTAACAGACTAGTGACCCTTATGAAATGCTTTCATAAAAGTATACTCATTATCAGCCACTGTCAAAGAAACAAATTCTTTCTTTCCTCTTGAGGCAAAGTGCTCTGAATGACAAGCACAAGAGAAATAATACAGTAATTTGCTGATTTAAGGTGTGGGAAGTTGATTCACAGTTTACAGAAGCAGCAGTGATGTCAGTCTACCAATAAAGGATTTTTAGACTTCAGATAAAGGGATGCTTTTGACTGTGTTTTGCACTAGAGTTTATTAAATAGAGATACAAAATGAACACCTAGCTTGTGTTGTTGAAAGTTGGTGTTTGCATATACAGCTGTAATATTTGAAATGACTCATTATTCTAAAGACAAATTTGCAGTTCCTGCTGGTGGCCACTGTCCTGTGGTGGTAACAACTGCTGACAATATTACACCAAGCTGCTGAATGCTTCCCCTTTACTTGCATTATTTTCTGCAAAAGAATTACATGTATTCTACACAGGTCACGTTGACTCATGCAATTAATCTCTTTTGACCCCTTTATTAGTATTTTTGCCCTTTCAGACAGGGTGAACAATCCTGTTGACAGCATTTGGAATTCTCCTGGAAGCTCATTCTTGAAGTGTAGTTCTTGTAGGAGTTGTTTTTGTAGGGCTGCCCTAAGACTGGGAGATTTTGGGTTGCATCCTTCAACCTCCTGTTCTGCACAGGGTACAAGGTAATGAGAGAAGGGATCTGGAGGGAAGGGGAGACTGACAAGAAACAAATATTTCCTGTGTGGCAGCTCTCTGACTTTGCTGCTGGGCTTACAGGAAGATGTAAGGAGAGCTTGGTTTCTGCAGTCACAAAGCACAGCTTTTGGAAATGTCAGGCGCTCGCTCCTGGCTCCTGCTGAGCACAGGCAGTGGCAGCCAGGCAGGCAGGCAGCTCCTGGAATTTGCTTCCCTTTGACTCCCCAGCTGAACCAGGCACTGTGAGCATCCCTCCCAGGCACAGCACTGAATGCACACAAGTGGAGCTGTGTGTTTTTTGAAGAGGTGAAGTCTTGATAGAAAACGTTTGCTCTGTTTCAGATACTGCAGAGGTAGCAGTTCACTCGCATCTTAAAACTGCCCTCAAGGAAAGGTATAAGTCAATATTATTTCAGGCAGAATAAAAGGTAGAGTGTGTTAATAGAATAATAATGACAGAAGCACTGAAAGGCTGCCTTATTGCCTGAGATGACTTTGTTGCAGCAAGGCAGGACTAGCATTCAATCAAATCGTTAACTTCTTGTTTTCAAAGGTGATCTCTGTGCCCACGTGCCCCTGTGTGGCTCCCTCACCTGCCCAGTCCCACAGCTGGTGGCCACACTGGCCAGTTGAGCTGGGCAGGTCCTGTGTCCCCAGCAGGAGCTGGGGCTGAGCTGCCAAGCCCTCGCAGGGACACTCTGAGTGCCCGAATGTCCACAGGGGCTCTGCTGAGGGGTGGCCTGGCTGCAGCTTGCTGCTCTGCAAGGGGCTGTTACCACAACCTGGAACAGGAGTTAAATACACTGTTTAGTGTGTGGAAACAAGGTAAAAGTCTGGAAGATTCTCAAATTTGCCTTAAATTATGTCTCAGAATTCTGCCTCTTGAATTTTACATTCAAGAGCTGTAAAGTAATGATAGGAGGAGAAATTTCAGTATGGATAGCTCTGCTAATTGAGCTAATAACACCTTCCAGGGAAAATGACAGATAAAAGCACAACAGGATTAGATTTCTGCTGGCTCCTAGAACAAAATTCAAAGAGCAAATTTTTTTCTGGGAAGTATATTCATTCCTGTCTTTGTATTTTTCCATTCTTAGTTCTATACTTAAAATAGCAACGCCAGGAGATGGAAAAAGTGAGATTGTGATAAAATCCCAAACTGCTTTTCAGAGCAGTGCTAATAAGCAATCAGGTTTCAAGCAGATTAGTCAGTGGTTTCAAACATTTCCAACATCAGATGTGTGTGTGTGTTCCTAAATGTTTGCTGATCACATGAAGGAGGATCTTGACAGTTTTTCAAATAGAGAAAATAAAAACATAAATGCTGTAAACCAGAAGTGGTTTAGCCATTGGAGCTTTCACAGCTACCCTGATAGTGATGGGTCAGGACTCCCCCAGGGCAGAAGCAGGAGTGGAGCTGCAGGAAGGGTGAGCAAACTCCCCAGCAGGTGCGCACTGGCATTTTCCTGCGAGGGCAGAGCCCTGATTGTTTCCCTGATGGGACACTTCACATGGTGATCTGCATGCACAGAGCTGCCTCTGAGCTGTCTCTCTGCCTGCATGCCATTATTCCAGATTAATTGCTGCTCTTTCCGAGATGCTCTGGCTTGGTGTACTGACCTAGTGCTGACATTACAGAAAAAGCAAGGGGCTGCTGAGGTTCTCATCACTGTGTTGGTTCTTTACAGCATGAGGGGTGCTCTTGTTCCTTGCTTTTGAAGTTTCCAAGGATGAGCAGTTGTGATGTCAGGACTGCTTTATGGATCCCTGTGGTCTGCTCAGAGAGATCTCCTGGGATGGCAGCAGCAGTGCAGGACAAACTGCACGAGCAGAGACACACAGGGCACGAGCTCAGGGCACAGCTGGCAGTGGGAGAAGGGAAATGGGATTGCTGCAGGCACACAAGGTCTGGAGGGGCCCAAAGGGACACTCCCAAAGGGCAGTCACAGCAGATGTGTGGGAAGCAAAGTGGGAAGGAAGAGCAACTTTGCAAGGACACAGTGGTGGGAAGGGAGGCAGGATTTGCTTTCAAATCAGAAGATTTGTGTTTTGTATCCAGAGAGTTACGTTGTTCTTGTTTAGGATTTTGTGTTCTCTTTGAACAGCTCTGGAGGCTGAGCCTTTGCATGCTCGTGGCATGGTCTCCCTGAAGCTGCTCCCTGCCATGGGTGCCCTCTGGCTGGCTCCAGGGCTGCCTGCCGGGCTGCTGTGTCCTCTCCCTGGCTTCCCAGCTCCCCACCTGCATCCCCAGTGGAGTTTGGTCCTGATCTAGCACCAGCAAAACCATTGCTAGAGCTTGCCATGTCCCTCACACTCAGCCCTTAGCATTGCAAGGTGAGGGTCTGGGGATGCGCCCAGGCTGCTGCAATTTTCCAAGTGGACAGTAGGTCCTGGTCTTTTCTTCAGGAAACCCTGCCTGGGTTTATCCCTGTTGCTGCTCAATGTTGCTAGAGGAACAATCAGTTATTTGAATGTCCTAAGAAATAATTTTAGCCCTGAAATGTTTTTATTTATGCTCATTTTCTTTGAGTTAGCTGGGCCAGATAAAGTGCATAGCTAACTAACCATTTCCTTCCTGCAGCTAAGTGGGTAGTTGCTAGAGATCGAGAGAGAATAAATATTCATCTAACTCTTAACTAAAAATTTCTATAGCTATTGCAACCAAAATATGCTTTTCTTATATTTTATGTTACTTCTTACATATTTCTTATGTTACTGTGACAAGATCACAAATTTATGTTACTACATGAGCTGTAAACATCAATGGACTCTTTCCTGATGGGTGCTTTCCTTTCTCTGTTTGGCTCTGTCACTGCACACAGGTGCCTGAGGATGCTGTGACCCCTCCAGAACTCACTCCAGAACTGACCTCAAGCCCTGCTCTTCCAGGGACTGCTCAGCAGGAGTGCATTGCTGCAGAGGGAAAAGGAGTTTGGAGGCAATTGAGACACAGACTGGTTTGGAAGAGGCAGTGTCAATGCTGGCTGATGAGTCTCCTGTGGAATCAGGTATTTCAAGGCAGCTTTGGGACCTCTTTCTGTCCTCAGCTCTCCAAGTTCTTATTGTGACTTATTGAGGTCTATTATTTGTGCACTTCACAGGGTTGCTATGGAATTTATTAGGCTGAGTTGTGAATGCAGAGAGCAGTCGCTTTCAAAAGAGAAAGAAATATGGTTTGCAGGGCTGCCTACAGATTTAAGATATGCAAATTCTGCTTCTTGGAACCTTTAAACTTCATTTATTTTTTGCTCACATTTCCTCTCCATACTTGGAGTTTGGAGAATTTTGCTTTCTAATTATTTCTTTTGGGGAGGGTTGTGTGAGAATAACAAGAGAGAAACTCATGTCTGACAACTCTCCCAATTTCCTCTTCAATCTATGCAAGAGGCACTTCCTAAAAGCAGCAGCATCCTCCATACATGTGTAAATTAATTTGTTTTTTAGTAATGTAAGAGGAGTTTGCATTGTTTTGGGGAGAGATTTATTCAAATATACAAAAACAGATAGAAGTTTGCTGTTTGAGGTATATTACTGTGAGCAGAAGGGACAGCAGAAGTTTACCTGGAGTAGGATCCATGGACCCTGGGGGATTTCAGGCAGGTGAGATTTCAGAGAACCAGATGGAGCAGCAGGATCATGTTTGGGGCTTACACGATGTCTTGGTTCCTATCTTTGAAACTGGGAATGCAGGCAGCCACTGCCAGAGTCTGGGCAGGCCTGGATCCCTGCAGTGCCTAGCAGGGAGCCAGAGCGAAGGTGGGAGGTGGAGGAAGTGCTCACTGGGAAATAAGGTCAGCCTGGGCTTTTTACATAACAGCTCAGCTACACAAGTTCATCTTTTTTGGTTGCAAAACAGCCTCTGTCTAATTTGATCTGTGTGATGGGACAAGAAATAAGCCAGGGCTGGGGTAGTTTTAGATTTTACCAAGGAAAACTTAGTTACACAACTGGAAAGAGTGGAAGAGGAAAATGGGTGGGAAAGCAATGTTTCTAGATCACTTAGCTAAGGAATAGTCTTAGTGCAGTTGGATAAGAGTTACAGATGGAATCTGATACATGAAAAGAAATACAGTTCTGGACAATGACCAAGCAGTGTTCTTCAGAGTCTCATAAAAGCAAAGTAAAAATAGGATTGTTAGAAGAGACTTTGATCTCTAAAATATTGGAATGAATTTTTCTAACAGAACACCTAAAGGAAAGTGAAAAGAGAAGCTACCCAGGGACTAGCTGTGTTGAGGTCTTTCTGCAAACAGATAGTAGAGTTATCACTTCTTTACTAGAAAAATTTTATAAACTCCTTGGGGATAGTTTTCATCTGTATCCGAAGGAGGAAGTTAAGTTCAAGACACTGAAATATCATAATGCAAACTGAAAGATAGAGACAGATAAACCAGAAATCAAATAGATCCTCATACTGTGTTTTGATGAATTCTAAATATGAAAGATTTCTCTTTTAGTATGCTCCTGGGTACTTTCAGCCATCCTTGGATCTGCTTACCAAGGCTGGGACATTTTCCAAATGACCTCTCTACTTCTAGTAATCTTAAATCCTGTTCAAAAGCAAGCTATTGTTATGTTTGAATATTAAGTTTCAAGCAAGGTAATGGATTACATTTTGAAGAGCTGCATGATCACACTCATTTTATCTGTGCTACTTAAACCTTGATTTTTACCTTGGCTGGATTAGTTTCAAACTGACAAAACAGCTCTTGCATGAGCTGGAGGAGGATCTCAGGCTTGCAAGCAGTGCAAAGTCACAGCCAGGTGGAAGATGTCTCAGCTTCAGTGTCAGTGTTGCAGGTGCTTTATACTCCTTTATTTCACACTTCCTTCCAACTCGACCCAAAAGCTTACACCTTCACAAAGTAGCACTGTAATGAGTTATTTCTGGTTCTGAGCATTTATAAGAGTGTCAGCTTTCCAGCCAGGGCAGGAACTGTAACTTGCTTTTATAAATGTGGGCACGGAAGCATGAGGGAACACAAGTGTTGCCTGGTGGCCACATTGTCATCAGTGGTGGGAGCAAGGACAAGACCAGCACTCCTGAGCCAGGGTCTGGTGCAAACTGCTGCAGCCAGTCATTGAGGGGCAATTAGTGGTGGATTAGTGTGGAAAACCCAGCCAAGAAGCAAAATTAAAACAAAATTATGCTATTTCCTGGCAACTAGCAAAGCTAAATTAAGCCGGCCAATTCCTGATAAAATCACAGCAGGGAAAGCAGAACAAGCAAACCAGAACTCTGCTTTGCAGTTAGATGCTGTGCTATTTTTAAGTCATCCTGACAGCTTGTTAAATGGCAGTCTGGAGAGCAGCTCCAAGTACTGACTCTCACTTCAGAGGCTCTCCACGGCAGGCTGTGCCCTGAGAAGATGAGTAGCAGCAGAGTGCCCTTTCCATATGGGAGTCAGACCCTGCAGCAGCCCGGGGACTCGGGCTGTGTGTCTGTAAACCTTGGCTGCTCGTTCCCCATATGGTCTCAGCGCTGTTGCACGCTCAGATTGTGCTGCATAATTTTGAATGACATATTTTTGATGTTTCCAGACCTGTGTGCTCTCTGTAGAACACACTTTGCAGTAAATACAAGTTACACAGGCACCCTGTAGAGGTCTTGGCTGGCCCTCTGAGGGACTTCAGGCATCCTCGTGCCCAGTCACTGCCAGTTCAAGCTGTAAGAAAATGAATTTTCTCAATATCCAAATATATTTACAATTCTGGGAAAAGAAAATAAAAGAAGTTGAAACAGTTGTCCTGACTTCTTGGGAGGGACGTGGTATTCACACCTCCTAAGCTGCTATCACACTTAGGTGCTTGTGTGAGGAGGGGGCGTTACCAGTCTCTGCCAGGGGAAGATAGCACAGCGTGCCTCTTCTCTCCATCCATGGGGGCACTGCATTGTCTGTAAAACTTTCTGTGGCAGACTTCCGATGAGCTGGGAATGTCAATGGCAGAGCTGGATTGAGAATTCAAAAGATCATTTACAAAGGATCATAGGAAAGGAGTGTCTCCATTTTCCTCTATGAGGCTTTGTGGTACTTGCAGCCTCTCATTTTGTATTAGTGACATGTTCTGCAGAGTGAAGCAAAGCTTTCTTGTACTTAATTCAGAGTAGCATCCCTGATGCCTTGTAAATCTGGTAAGAATTGAGTACAGGAGCACAGAGTCCCAAGCATGATAATTCTGTAGATTTCTTTTTTGTATTGAAAATTTTGTAGTATCAGAAGTTACATTTGGATAACAGAATCCTATCACAGTATATTTTAATATGGTGTAAGTGAAACCACATAGTAATTAATTTCTTTTCAAATGCAGAAATCTTTCATTAAATCTAAATCTTTTCCTAGTCCTGCTTTAGGCAGTATTTCAAGGGGTTGAGTTTGTTTAGCCCCACAGGAGTTCCATTACAAACCTCTGAGCATTTACACTCTCTCAGAGGTGACAGCAGTGCCCAGGATGGATGGCTGGAGCAGGGGGACAGCAGAGGGAATCTGTGCCACCAGGCAGCATGGAAGGGCACTGGGACCAGCTGGTGCCTGATCTCCAGCCATCAGTGCAAACATCAGGAGACAGAACTGAGATGGAGTTCACTGCTTTGTGCAGTTTTCTTCATAAGCAAGGACTCTGCACAGCTTTTAGGATGATATTAATTGGTTTGTACTTAACATACAAATTAGTTTTGAAACAACATTATGATGGTGACTTGCCTCATCAAAGCATGTTAAAAGGAGACTAATATGCTGAGTGGTTTGAATAATTTCATCCTTGTTTATTTTTGCTGTACTTAGTAATATCAAGGAAAAAATTGACAGAAAAACATTCCCTGATTTCTGTCTAAATGGAAAGTGGATGATTAATTGTTGGTAGGTGGCTTTTTTAGCATGACTCTCCCTATATCCATATATGCAGTTGGGGAAGCAATATAATTAATTAATTAAAATGTTATTTGCAAATGCATCTGAAAACATTTTGGTGCTTGAGACAACTCAGTAAAAAATTCCATGTTTGCAAGTAGGCTGATAGGCTGGCTGTTCAGAGGGTGGTCTTGAGATTTTGGCTACCAAATTCTAAGCAGGGCATTTCTGTGTCTCCTTTTTATGAGATGGGGGTACTGCCATTTACTGAGCCAAAACACCCCACTGTCTGCGTGATCTACCTCGAAATCCATGCTTGGGCTTTCCTGCAGGCTCCTCCAGGAAAAGCTGTTTCATTCTCTGTCAAAATTCAGAGGTGTGCTCCAGCCTGCAGTTTGTGAGAGGTCTGGTGACCTTTTGTGCTCTGCTCACCTATTGCTTCTTTAGTGGTCTTTAAAGAGAACAAGAGCCAAAAGCCTGCATCCAGAGATACCCTTACCCAGCCTTGTGAGAGAAGCAGACAGCTCTGAAACCTCTCAGACAACTCTGAAACCTCTCAGACAGCTCTGAAACCTCTTGTAATTCATTTCCAAGACACTGTGGTGACAGTGAGCCTGTCTGCCCTCATTTGAAGTCCGTTTCCATTGGGAGGGAGAAGCCACACGTTTTGTGGTGAACCACAAACAGACCAGGCTGTTCCACTGCAGCTGTGGCCAGCCCAGGCTGAAGCCCAGGGTGTGTCATGCAAGCACTTCCCAGACCCGAGGGACTTTGGCTTTTGGGATTCCATGTGAGGGCACAGCCCCCTGCCCTGTGCACTTCTGCTGGGGACACTGGGTGTGTTTGGTTTTCATGTGTGCTCACACCTCACCCCACCTGCTCACACTGTACCACACGTGCTCCTGAGTGCCCACAGAGGGTCTGCTTGAGTTCTACTGAGCAGCTGCATCCTCATCACTGTTACTTCCAGCCCCTGAGCACCCACAGGATTCTCTTTCGTTTTGAAGAGAAAGCAGGGTGGTTCAGAGGGTTGCCAAAGGCAAATGGAGTGATCTCTAAGCTTCCTTTTGGTCTGCTGTTGGTTTCTATGCCTCATTAAATGTGCTGTGATTTCTCTCCCTGCATTTCATCCTGCCTTGTAGTGTGGCAGTGGTTATGAGGTAGGCTCATGCATCAAAATCTAGGAAGTCATCTTGGGGAAGAAATGAAGATTATTTAAAAAATCAGAATTATTTATAATTTTAAATAATAGTGAGGTTAGTATCCTTTTAGATATATAAAAGTCTCCCTGAAAGGGTTCCCATCATGAATTTCAGTTGAATGCCAGTGGAATTCAGCCATGTGCAGGGAATTATCACAGGACCCATGTGCCACTTTTTTACTGTTTTGGAGAACTGACACTGAAAACAGAGAAGGGAAGAGCCTTCAGTCACTGATTAATCTGTTCTACTGCTCCAAGTGAGCATATGAAACTGAAACACTCTCAAGACAGTGTTTGTCTCTCTCTTCTATGCAAGAAGCAGGTTTCCTCCAACACACTCTGTAAATCTCAGACAGATGTCTGACCCCATCTCCTGCCCTGCCTTTGAGGCAGGAATTTGTGGTACTTGTCATGTAGTCAGCACGAAGCACCAATGAAAAGATGTCTGCTTTCACTGGAAGTATGTTCAACATTTAATTTCAAGATAAATTAGCGTTGCTTATGAAAAATTGTGGAAGAGGGAATGAAGTTGTCATTATGAACAGCTGCTTGTACCAAGCATGTCTCACCTTTCATCTGTGCAGGTCATACATTTCTTGCCAATAATGTGTAGTTAATATCCTGTGCTGTGCCACAGCAGTACAAATACTGTAGAGCACAGGCAGAATGCAACCCTTTATTTTAGTGCTGAAAACTTTGGTGCTGCTGCTGAGACTTCTTGGGCTGTCACCAGTTATGACACTAGTGGACTTTGTCTTCCATAACAAATTAATGAACTTCTTATGTTTATCCCTTTCTAATTCTTTCATGTTCTCCAGATTTAACACTTTCTGTGCCAGTAAAAAATGAATGTATTTAGTGATCAGCTTGAACCTTAAATGTGAAGCCATGTGATCTCCAAAAGGCACCAACAAACTTCTGAGGAGATAAAAAAGCCCTGAGAGTTCAGTGCTGCAAGTCCATACCTAATTTTATGTGCTAAAACTCTGTCTGTGTGGTGTCAGCACAACCAATGCCTGCAGAGCAGCCAGGCAGCTCTGATTTGCTTTTTACTCCCACTTTGTTTAGTTGGAGGTTTTTATTATGCATTTAATAACAGCTGTGCTCTGCTGGCCTTGATTGCTGAAATTGATGTGTATTTACAGTGCCATTATCAGCATCCAAGTCCATGTTGTTATTGTGTTGTTTTTAACATCTCGAAGTCGTGCAGCCGAAGGTTTCCATTTAACACACTTGGGTGCACAGAGTGCAGGATAGGATAGGATAATGAAACTCCATCTTTCCAGTTTTATTGGCCTAATCATCTGTATCTCTTTATTAGTTTATTAAAACATTCCTTACCTCCCAGCCTATCAAAATGATACTGCCTAATACACAGAGTGAGTTACCTTTACTTTGGTGTCACTGAGTGTGAGGTGTTGTGGGGTTTTTTTAATGAAATGTTAGTATTTTGGGAAGCTCATTTTCCTTATCAAATTCCTTCATTTATGACTCAGTAACTCCTGATGACAGTGTGTTGAAGTGGATCCTTTCCCATTACAGGGTACCTACATGGTTAACCAAAACTCAGACCCAAATCAGATTTTATCTTCTTTGCTACAGCACTTAACTTCAGTTCCTTACCCACAGACTGCTTTTAATTCCCACTTACAGCATCTTATATCCTCTCCTACTCTCTGCTACATCCTACATCCCTTGTATGGTATAACCACAGAGAAAGGGTTGGCATCAAAGAAAGAAAACAATTTCATACATTCCTACATTGGAAGGCACTTTAGCTACATACCAGATTGCAGTTTCTTTCCCCAAAATGTGTTACCCCAGGGTAGGAGGGTTGAGAGACCCACCAGCAGCCAGAACCTTGCTCCCTGTGTAGAGGAAACATGACTTTTTTGCAAGAGGCACTAACATGATATTATTCTACTCCTATTTGAAATCCTGAAATATCATGTTAGAGAGATACTGCTATTGTGTTAGAAATGCATCCAGTAATAACAGTTCAATATTTTTACAGGCATCTGTGAATAGGTGTCATATTCGTGGTTTCGTTATTTTCTTATTCCTTCCATTACTGCTCTGTTGTTTTCTCTGAGCAGTTTCAGGGGCTTTAGGAGTTGTGTTTTGAGAAAAAGACTTCATTGTGGGTTTTGCAGGGCTGAGCCTACACTGGTCCTTTCTAGAGTCACAAATCAGTGTCTCAGGAGTGCATTTCTTGAGGCCTCACATCCTGGCTGGCCCCTAAAAGGAGCTTCCAAAACTACACACATTGCCAGGAGAGTTTTCACATTTACCCTTGCACACATGCACAGAATTTGGGAGTAGATTCCCAAGTGGTTGCATCAAGATCTTTATAAGTACTCAGATATGAGTATGCTTTGCATAATAATTTACACAGATGTAATTGCTGAAGTCTTGAAAATATGAATGTCTCAATAGATGATTCAGTTAATTCATGGTAAGTGCAAGAATAGTCCCTGCTCTGTTTCACATCCACCTCCCTGCAAAATGGATTTTTATATTTAACAAAAAGTACATATTTATGCACCACTCTATGTGTACTTGTGGAGTAAAAGCAGGAGAAACACTTAAATGGGAAAAGTTAACATCTTATTCATAGTTACAGTGAGCAGTGAGGGAAACCATACCAGCATTGGTATTGTCCAGTGTGACAAATGAAATTGTGAGTTCTTGCAACACACTTGCTGTAAAATGACTTTTTGAAGCAGGTAATAAAAAAAGAATCTGTTCACAGAATTCAATATTTGTACAGAAGTTCTTTGTTTCTTTTTTGAAGGCAAAACTTCAGAATTGTTTCTGCTGGTGTTTGTGAGGCTGTCAGGACCAAAGCAATCTCTAGACCAAAAAAAGACTGCCTGGCCCAGAAACCCGATCCTTTGATTCATTTTAAACTGCATTTTCTGTTTTGTTCCCACTGCCTTTATCAATCTCTCTCCCAGAAGCGCTGTGTGAGGTGTTGGGAACCACTGCTAGACCAAGACACGGCTCTGAAATGAGCCCTTTGAGTAGCAGAAGATTTTGTGCTTCTGGAGAACGACTGGAGAGAAACACAGAGCCTGGGGCATCCCTGCTCCTTGAGGGGAGGTTTTGCAGACCTGTGGCCTATGCAGGGTTTTATTTATCTTCCTAGTTAGTATTTATAATATCCCTTAAAGCAATGCATTTAATAACAGAGTATTCAGAGGAAAATGCTGTTTTATTATAATCTTACAGAATGTTTCTGTTTTCAAATGTAAAGTAAATGCCCATAAATTATATTTTTAGGTTGTTTTAAAATCTGAAAATATGAGAATCTACTCCATAAATGCTTTAAAATACTGAAGACTTTAACCTATGAACTTGGAAAACTATTTTGCAAGGCATTTTGGATTTCTCAGTATCATCTGTGCAGGCCAGCTTGAGTTGAAATAGGGAAGGACACCTGGGTAACTGCAAAGGTGTGAGCTATACACAGCTGTGTGGGGTAACTGCAGGTGCACTCAGCATAGTGATGGTGTTCTATAAATCACTTTTGTAATGTCCCAGTGTTCCTGGAAGTTTAGTGCCAATAGTGAGGGAGAAACTGTAAAAGGATACCCAAAGTTATGTTATATTCTTTTGGTGTGAAATAAGATAGAACTGCTACTGCCATGCTTTCATTCATGTCTCACCTCTCTTCTGACCTTTTGGTATAATATCCCCATCCCAGGATTTGATTTTTTTCCTGCAAGCAGAAGAAATAATCTCAGAAGGGAAACAATTGGCTTGAAAATTCACAACAGCCAAGGTTCAAAGATGTAAAAGCAAATTTATTGTAGGATATTTTTTCCTTTTCTTTGAAAAACACAGAACTCATTTGCTTGGTCATACTGGACCAGAGCTGTGCACAGAGGCAATTGGGTATTTGCTTGGCTGCTCTTCTTGTTTCTAGTGGAAATACAAACTAAAACTATAAACCATTAATCTTCAGTTTAGTTTTGCTACGTATTGAGCAGCATTTGAAAACAATTACTTTGCTTCACAGCAGAAGTCGTTAGAGGAGAGGGATTTAGCAGCTGCTTCAGCTCGGGATTTGTACAAGAGCAGGCTCATTTCTTGGTTATATGGTAGGAGTTACAAAACAGGTAAAATTATTTACTTAGGCCTTCTATTTAAAGCTCAGCTACAGTGTGGCTCCTCCTCAAAACAAACACAGTGTTCTGGGGATAACCAGCCCCTCTTGGTTGCTAGGAGATGCTTGAATCCCAGTACTGCCAGCCTGCTGCTGGCACCCAAACTCTTTCATGCTTCCTCCATTTCTGGAGTGCTCCAATGTGGAGCAAAGGCAGTGAAGTCACTGTTAGGTCAAGGGAGAGAGAAGTGATGTTGCTGAAATTGCCAGGCTTTTTAAAGAATGAGCAAAGTCTCTTTCAGCATTTAAAGATGTGTTTTATTCTAAGTTATCAAGCAAGGTACTGCATTTCTTTCATGCTGAGTTTCCAGAGACTTTCTTCCCCTTGGGGCACTGCCTTGGCCTTCCTGCTGAAGAGCCCTTAGCAAGCAAGGTGCTGCTCAGTGTTCCTGTGGGACCACTCAGCTCAGGAGCAGGCAGGCTCATGGCCTCCCCCTGCACATCACAGGCTTCCCTGAGATAAAATCCAGTGTAGGATGTTCATGGTTTTGTCCAGTGGATCAGAACAGGTTCCAACGTTTTGATGTGTCCAACAGGTCACCAGTTTCTGCCTCCATTCACCCTCAGTGCTCACAAGATGTAAAGCCAAATAAAGATATGTAATAAATAGGACCTGACTAATTTATTCACTCAATAAAACATAAATAGCCTAAAGTTAACTGAGCAAAAACAGGCTCACACTAAAATGCTAAATTAATACCTCCCTGCTGCACAGAATCCATTGCTTGAGTGCATTCTGCAGAAGTTGAAAAAAGTGACATTAAGTGTAAACGTGTTTTAAAGATTATTAGAAAGGGCACTCCTTGTGAGTAATTCAGTTTTCCATTATTTTTAGCATTATATTTAGAATATTCAAAAATAAATTGTATTGGCAACTCCTGAACTGCACTGCCTAGCCACAGCTATCTATAAAGATGTTAAAGCCCATGAGTTTTGATCTCTTTTTTCACTAGCTAACCAACACTTGGAAATTTTTGCCATCTGGTATTTATTACCTCCTTCTCTCTACAGTGTTGTTTGTAGCATTCAGCCCTAACTCTCAGCAGCTCTGTGACAGTGCTGCAGTTTGTCTTGCTCTGGTCCCTGCAGGTTGGGAATGTCCTCGTGCTCCCCATCTCCCTGGCAAGGGATGGAGAGCAAACACAGGACAGGGCACCTTTAACAAACCCAGCCAGCTCCCAGAGCTCCCTGACCCATCACAGAGAGTTTTGTGCATGAAGAGAGTACAGCATTCAATTTATGTTCTGATGGTAGGACTTAGGCTTAAGTTGAAATGATTTGCATCCAGACTGTCCCCCTGTTTGCTTGGAATAGTGCCACACTCTGAGGCAGCCCTGTGGTGTCACAGCAACTGGGGGCTGCTTGTGACCTCCTTGCACTCCTGGAAGGAAGACTTGCCCTGCTCTTTATGTGATAATGCCTGTTTGCCAGTCAGGCTCCTGGTAGCTTGTCCTTTATTCCTGTAGCATGGCCAGACCCCCATTTCAGCGACGCTCATCACCCTGATGTGGCTCTCTGGGGGCAAAATTCATTGCTACAAATCCCAGAATGCCTCTTAAAAGGGCAGGCAATGTTGTCTGTACCTCTTGATGGCCTAAAAAATGATGGACTCTCAAATAGTAGCTAAAAACAGGGAGGGTTAGAAATTAGATAGCTTAAAATTAAAATTAATTTTAAAATGTGAATGTTCAATGGGCAATACAGCAGAGAAGGGAATGACAAAACCTACCCCCATCCCTGAGCCTGAAGTGATTCTGAGCTAACCATGATTCCTGTCCTGTGCCTGCAGATCTCACCTGTGTGGCCTTTGCAAGCTGATAAATGGCTCATTGTAGCCTTGTACTGCTTTTATTGCCTGCAACATTTGTTTTAGCCACAACAGGGAAGCATCCCTTTAAAAGTAAAATGCTGACACATGTGAAGGAAACCCACAATCCATAACATCATTTAGCAGAAAGAGATTTTTATGTTGTTTTCCAGCTTCCATCTCTGTAATGCATTTTAGTGATGGATGGTGTTGTGAAGGATCCTGCCCAGTCCCTGATGCTCTGCAATCCACAAGTGGTGCAGCTGCAGTGGGATTGCATTCACCTGCAGCAGCAGAGTGGCTCCCTGGGGCTGTTTCTTTCCAGCACCACTGTTCAATCCTGGCTCCTGTGTCTGCATGAGGGCAGAGGCAGAGAAGGAAACTGATGTTTTCCTCTGTGTGGTGGATCCTCTTACAGGATATGGGTGTTAAATATGCTCCTGAAGTGTGAACCTTGGATTTCAGAACAATAATTCTTGTCTAGACTATTTCTCTAAGCTTTTTTTAAGTTGCTAATGTCATTTTACTTATAAATTAGAAATGTTTCTACAATATGCCAGGTAATTTAATACTCCCTAGAAATTAAACCATTAATCCAATCTCCATCAGACATTTTTGTGCTTTTTCCTATAATAATGCACAAGAAAGGCTCTCCTAAAAGCCAACAAAATACTATATTGTCCTTTTCCAAATCTCTCCTTGACTTTTGCCCCTAGTGCACTGCCAATAAAATATTCAGCAACAGCTTGGCAGCTATTCTTCTCTAACCACTGCTTATTGCATTAGTCACAATTATCTCTCTTTATATCCTCCTGCTGTTATTCCAACTCTTGTGGCCTTTTCCAATTGTGCAAATACATATGCATGCTCTTGAATTCATGAATAGGATGAATAATCACTTTGGAGTCTTTGGAACAACCTACCTCCTTCAAGATAAGAATGTGAACAAGTGTTCAATCACGGCTTTAAATTGTAAAGTCTTTGGAGCAGGAATTGGTTGCTGGTAGGTCTGTATAATGCATTTTGCACTAGAGGACCAGAACTGGACTTCTGTCCTACTGTGAATAAAATGCAAAGGTTTAGAGGTTTAAAGCTCTTTATAATATAGCCCAGTAAATATGGAGTTGGCACTTTTGAAACCAGTAATTAATCACAGCAAAATAATTGCCAGCTAAGGCAAAGTGGTAACCTCTGAAGAAGTAATCAGGAATTAAAGCCAGCTAGGGTGGTGGTGTTTAGTAAAAATTACAAAGTGATCCCTCAGCACTTGGAGAGACAAATCCCATTCTTGGAGAGAAGCCAGGCTCTGGAAGGGACCCACCAGCCTGGTTCCCTCTCGTGTGCAGAGGTGTTTGGAGGGCAGGACTCCCCAGCAGTGACCTCCTCGCCTGCAGGGTCTCTGAGACCTCTGCACAAGTCAGGCTCACTGAGCTGGCTGTTCTTGCCATAGGGGCCAAGGGCAGCTCCTTTTCCAGAGTGCTGGAAGCGTGCTGGGAGGGGAGAGGGGATGCTGCTGCTGCACAGCCCCCACTAAGAGGATTTGTTCTCTGCATCCTTAGCTTTTCCCAGTGCTTCATGGATGGCTCTGCCCTGGTGCTCCCCAGCAGCCCAGGTAGTGGTGCTGGCCCCGCTTGCACACAGCTCTGGCAGTGCCTTGCTGGGGTGTGTGAGTGAATTCCTCCCAGGAAGTGCCCATGTGGGTTGCTCTGGGACACGAGCAGGGACAGATGACACACAGGCAGTCCCTGCCTGGCTCCTGATGGATGATTCTGCTCCCTGCAGATCCCTGTATTCCTGCCAGGAGCAATGGCAGTGCCACGTCCTCAGCCTCAGCACTGACCTTGGTGTCTGGCCCATGAAGGGACCTCACAGATCAGTGACTGGCTGTCAGGTTGTAAGGACAGCACTTTTCTATCAAAGCCTGATATTGCCACATCTTTCTGGGGTTAAATCCAAGCTCACACAATCCATGGGAGACTCTCATTGATTTTATTGGACTTTGGATTCTTAGCTATATAGTTACAAGGCAGTAAGTGCCTGGGAAGACAGGCTTTAAAATACCAAGGTATTGGAAGTATTGAGCTGCAAATGGAAGATGTGTCTTCAGATGAACTGCTGAGCAGAGGGAACTGTGGTCAGTAGTGGGAGTGTACACGTTGCTTCACACCAGGTGTGTTTGAATCAGCCCTCACAACATTTTGGTGAGCAATTAAATGCCCTCACATTAGTGGGAATCTGGATACTTTCTTTCCAATGATGATTTAGTGCATGAAAAAAAAATGAGGTGTAGGAAAGTTTTGGATTGCAGCCCACAGGGTGGAAGTGAATGATCACAGTACTCGAGCCATCTTTCACTGTGCTGTCATCATCTATTGGAAAGTTGGAGGTTGTAAGCAGCAGCTGTCCAGGGAGACAAATCAGTTGAAAAAAATTATGTCTTACAGGTTTCCAGATACTGACCCTGGGAAGATAATCAATTATAAAATCAATGTAATACATGGAACTTGGGATCTCATTCTGAGCATGCTGGGCTTTGAAAGATTCTGGCTGCGTTGGAAAATGTGAATGCTGCAGGAGTCATCCTCCTGTCTTTATAAAAGATGATTTTATAAACTGAAACAATCCTAATTCACACATGCCAGCACATTGTCCTCCTCTGAGCACACTGACTGCAGGCTTTCAGTGTTCCCCTTGTACACTGCTTTTAACATGCCATGAAATATGTGCAGATATTGAGATACTGCATCAGATGGAACAGGTTTAGGGACTGGATACAGGATCCCTGTGTGCAGAAATCTTGATTGCAGTGAAGTCAAGGCAAAACTCCCCTTTGGAGGGGCTATGTGTTCTTCCTACCTTCTCTTTTGGAGTTATCTGGGTTTTTTCCTACTTGAACTTTTAAATATGCTATTTGATCCTTAAAGCAGTCTTTCTTACCCTTTAAAGAATGTAACAATTGTATCAGCACAATGGCCTCTTCCCAGATGAGCCTATTAAGTATTTCCTGATCAAAGTATTACACCTGCTGTAGGAGAGAAAGACAAATTGAGTGGGCTGTAGCTAAAAACAAAACTGGTGGCAGATTTGGGAAGTGAGCCAAGGCACTGGGTACTGATCATGAGGCTGCCCTTCCTGAGTTGCTGTTTTGTTTGTCTTTCTGTGCTTTTTAATTTATTTTTAAAAATGCCAGACAGGATTATAAGTGTAATTTAAAGTCCTTAGGATTTGTGTCCCTCACTGTCTTGAGCACTTTTCTAAAAGCAAGATCTGTACAAGAGAGTAGCTAATGGAAATTTGATGTCTGTTTTCAGGTATCAGCCTAAAAACACTTAAATGTTTAATGTTTGGGAATACAATGTAACTGCACTACAAAAATCAATATTCTTAAATATTCCATCTGAGAACCCCAAAACAGAATATGTAATATCTACTAGGTTTCTCTGAAATCTTTTCTACTGAGTTCATAAATGGCATAAAAAGATGCCATTGCTAGAGAGCAAATGAATTCTGTTTCTGGGAAGATGATTTACAGCTTCCTATCAAAGGGATTGTGCATGGCATCTGTTGAATTTTGCTGCCCATTTTCCCCAAATACAGAGAGCAGCTAGATACTGCTTTTCATTAGGGATAGTTTTTGACTCTGGACAGCTCAGCAAAACAGTAAGGTTTGTAATTTGGCTATTAGTATGTTATTAATTAAATAATATAGCTAGAACCAGAAAAGACTAAATATAAAACACAATATGCAATATGTACAATGAATTGTGACTCTTCTGCAGCTCTGTGTGAGTTCAGCTCAGATGCTGGCTGTATCTGCACCTCAGTCAGAGTCTGCTGCAGAGGGGAGGGCTGTGTGTGTCAGCTCCATGCTTCCAGCAGGGTTGGAATATTGTTAACATTCCTGTCACACTCCTGTTCTGTACCACAGGGATAAATTCTTTCCATTGGTGTTGGCATTTTGCTCATCAAAGCCACAGATCCAGGACTGTGATCTTTTTCTCCAGACACGGGAGAGTTTCTTCAGTTTGAGACTTCCTCTAGAAGCTCTGCAAAAGTCACTTCTGGGGAGTACAGAAGCAGAGGGGGATTCCTGATGCTGCCCAGCTGAAATGGGGTGTTTGCATCCAGGGGAGTGTGGGCACTGCTCCTGCCCTGGGTCTGCAGAGCCTGAATTCTGCCCCTGGCAGTGAGGAGGGAAGGGAGGAGGAGGAGGGCTGCAAATCCAGCTCATCAGCTCTGGCTGAAGGCAGTCCTTCCCTGGGTGCTGCAGCTGTTATTTACTGCAGGGACCTGAGGCTGGATCGGGGTGGGATCTCAGGGCAGGACACCAGCCCAGTAGGCTGGGATGAATGCATAAATGGGAGTGAGTTTTCTGGTGTTCTACACCCATTCACACAAACCAACTCTGAGCAAACTAGGGAGCTTGAATTTGCTGAACTTTAAAGCTTTCTTTGCCTGTTTTATTTGTTTGTAAATCTAGATTTCTATCACAGACAGGGAGCACTTCACCAGCCATTCTAGGCCAATATTGGGCCCACTGTGAATGCTGTGACTTGCTCAATGCTTTAAAGACATGCTGAGCTTTGTAAAGAAAACATTAATAAAAAAGAGCTTATAAGAGGCATAAAGTTCAAACATACTGTGCTTTCTTGTTTATAAGAAGATCTGTGTTCTTATTTTTTTGACATGCATTTTATTAAAACTTTCATCTATTTATTAAAACTTCCATTATTTTATTCTCTCTTTTCAATTACATGTTACTTAATCTCAAGCACCATTATAACCCATGTCAAAGAGATGATGTATTATGAAAACTCATCCTTGTTGATGTGAGGTGTTTGGAAGCAGGTAATGGCTGTAGGTTTTTCTCCTACCTGGCAGCTCTTCTAGGACATGCTGCCAGAGCAAGGCTGATGGAGCTACAGGATCATCAATGCACATTTCACTAATTTAGGGCAACGTGAAACCCTTCATGTTCCATGCAAATTTCATGCCAGGGTGCTGTTTGCTCCAGAAGGTAAGAGACAGACTCTGCTCTTGCTCTTTAGCAGTTTCCAGAAATTTAAGATGAATTTCATTTAACTTGAGATCCATATGTTCATCATAGCATGACCAATGATAAATAGTTTTGAGTCATGGCTGGTATTTTGAACATAGGACATTCCTCACTGAGTTATTTTGGACACTCTTATTCCAGGCACATGGAGCAGTTTTGATTCAAGGTGAACTATACCAGTCACCAAAATTAAGTGGTTATTGCTAGAGGAAGAAATTCCTTCTCCTTCCCCTAGAAGTCAGCAGTGTATGCCAACATGTATTTTTGCAATATTGGTTTTATAAGAACAGTTTCTCACTTTTAGTCATTTGAGAATTGAATTAGTTTTTGCTGCCGCTTCACTGATTTCATAGAACATTTCCTCACAATCATTTAACATGCTATTAAATTCTAGAGTATGTTGTCTGTACATCTGATAATTTGATTTTGAATGATGTTTGTGTCATTACTAAGTATTTTAGTCAGCAACAACAATGTTGGTAATATGTAGTGATGCTTTTACAATGAGCTCAAAAAGAGATGCAGAAGCCCTGGTGCAAAGCTGGCAGCCAGCAGAATGGATGACTCCTGAAGCCATTATCTGCCAACAGCTTCTGAGGTTCAATTCACTTAAACTTGCTGCTTTTGCATTTTCATCAGCTTCTTCAGTTTCTTCTATTTAGTCAAAACTGTGCAAAATTGGATTTCATAAAGCTATTTTTAAACTCTGGAGCTTCCAATCTACAAAACATAAAGTACTCTGAGGATTGCATTTCTCTCTAAACGTCTTTATGTTGCATGTTGTTATTCATGGGCTATCAAAGCCAGAGGAGACCTAACAGATTATTAACTGTGGCCAGCTATTGATGTTCTGGCCCTTCTTGACAGTGCAGCTCATTCCCCTGGAAATGAATCCTATTGAGACTATGCCACTTGGAAAGTACCAAACATGAGAAATATTTGGTGTGGCCAGGTACCACATTTGACAGAGAAGTTACCTTGGCTTAAGCAATTGATCACGTGGAAGATTTGTACAAAAGGGAAGAAAAAGGAAAATCCTGGTTGCTCAACAATGCAGATTTATCTTGTTACCCATAAATGTTCATGTTAAGGCCAAATGTGTTTATGCCTGGGGCTCCATGTTGCCAATCTGTCGGCAGCAGAAGTGGTTTATGGGGTGTCCATCCCAATCCAGGGGCTCTGTGGTGGCCTCCTCTTGAGCCTCTCCCACCAGAGCAGTGGTTTCTGTGCATATCTGTGTGGCTGTGATTTAACACAGAGCTGTGGTGTGATCTAATTAAATGCAAAACCTAAGTACCAATGACTGGGAGCCAATGTGGCTTAAATTCACCTTTTCAGGTTCTGGAAGTGCCCAGCCCCTGATGTGGCTGCCCATAAAAGCCAGCACAAGCTCATACACCAGTTGCTGACCAGTCCAGGAGTGGGTCCTTTGTCTACCTGCAGTCAGCAGACAGAAAATGCATGGGCTGTTCCAGTTACTGCCTCTTGCCCTGCTGACTTTACCATTTATGCAGAGGTTCCCTGAGAAAGCTGAAGGTCTGTGTTGGCTGGGTTTGCAGAAGTTGGCCTGTCTGAAGCTTTCTGGGTGCTGTGTCAATCCAGCCCACAGGGTAACTCAGTGCAGCCAAAGGGAAACGGGGTTGGGGCCATTCCAGGAAGGGTCACTACACTGAGGGGACAGGGGGCAAGGTGACCTGGCCATCACTGGTCACTCTGTGCTGCTGGGGAGGACACAGCAAGTGAGTTGCAGTGCTGGGGAGGGCACAGCTCTGCCCAGCTCTCTCCTGGACACGCTGTGCCCCAGCCTCAAGGGATGGGCACACGGAGTAGCTGCTGCCTCTTCCACCTTCTGGTCTTGAGGCCCAGCATCACCCCCTGGCACTCCTCATCAGCAGGACAGACAGCTAATGGAGGCTGTATCACTTTGCTTTGCCTTCTCGGGGGTTTTGGGGTTGGTTTGGTTGTTTTTCTAGGGATGAGAGAAGTGATATGTCGTGATTAGTAGAAAACCTCTTAATTTGCTACTTATTGGGTTTTGTATATTTTTTGGTTTCTCCCTAAAAGTCTTGTCCTAGAGAATTCTCCTGTGGCTTGTGAATGCTTTGCTTTGTGAACATTTAATCCAGCGTGGGCTTCAGCAGTAATTAGTAACGTGGATATTTATGGAGACATTCTAACCTGCTTTGTTCATGAATATTTCACCATGGTGGAAATTTCACACCCAATAAATCACTAATGAAAATGTCATTTCCCAGCTGCATTTACCTGATGTGCTGTTAATCTTGCTGTACCCATTGGAGGCAGAATTACTGTCAGATTTGCAACACAAAAAGGAATTGATTTTTAATTAGTGACCCCAATAGTGTAGGTTAAAAATTATTTTCTAAATGTTGATTTAATGGCCCTTTTCATATAATGGCTTCAGCTTCATTGGCTGTACTGATGTTTTCTAGGCTGCCATTCAAGCAGATACTTTGAAGGACAGCATAACAACTGCTGGGATCGAAGGGATCAGGGTGAGCAGTGGTGTGGGGAAGGTGGCTCTGAAAGCATGAAGTGTCAGAGAAACCCCATGAAACCCAGAACCCTCTGCACTGACAAATCTCACAGGCCACAAGTGTCAGTCTACTTGCATTTGGTCTCTTCACAAAGTGGCCCTGAACTGGGCCATCCAACTCTTGGATGACATTTCTTGAAGAAAATTGTTACAAGATGGATTATTGTGTTTGGAAAGATCATTAATTATTTTGCCTGATTTATGAGTTTTATCCATTTTCCTAAGGTAATTTATATCATGGCCAGCATTCCTGTGGACAGACATCTCTAATTTAATGGAAAGCACAATGGCAGAGCACAGAGAGAGAGTGTGGCTTCCCTGAGATTGTCACTGCAGGTTAATTGACTAAATGAAGAATGTTAATGAAATATTAGAATAGGATGGTCACTGTTAAAAATTATGAGGAAAAAGGATATGAATCATGCCATAGGAGGGAGCTATAGCATTCTCCTTTCCTGAAAGTCAGGCTCTCTAGCTGCATTTTATTATCCTGCATATTGCTGACTGCAGGTGCTCAGAATCAAAAAATAAATATTATTATGCACTGGTCAGCATCAGTGGAGCTGTCAGCTCATTGGATTCTGCCAAAATCTGGGTTTGCAGAAGTCAAGCCCTGCTTCTGAAGGTGCAGGGGTGTGTGCCCCTGTACAGGTGCTGCTCTGTGTGACAGCACAGCGAGGGCTCAGCAGAGCAGCTGGGACTGGGGAACACCAGTGGCACCACCTCGGGACTGTCACCTGGGTTCTGAGTGCTGCAGCTGGCTGCACCCCTGTTGATGGAGCTCCTGATAAGGCCATGTGTTTCCTATGTGTCTGCTGCTGTGAATTTTCCTTCAGGAAGGATAACCAGGCTATCTGTGGGCTAAATTTTCAGGTCTCTTTGTCCTGATTGTTGAATGCACAAGTTGAGCAAATATCCAATATGTCTGAAATAAGGCCTTTTTTTATAACTGTTGCTAAAATATGAATTTAAAAGCTTGAACCACTCAAAGTCCACCAAGATCAAACCCAGTTTTTCTATTCACATTGCTAGGTTTTGGAGCAAAGCTCAATTCCTTAATTTAGAGCACTCATTGTCTTTCATGACTAACAACTGTATCATGTTGGAGACCATGGAGCTGTGACATGACTAAACACTCCTCTCCCAGACTGCAGGCTCTTGTATATTTTATAGAGGCTCATAACTGTGGCATTATTCACTGCCTTGAGATAACTCCCCTCTCTGAGGTGCTTTGTCTGAATCAACACTCCAGAAGCAACTGTCTCTCACATGAGTTGTCCTTGCCTTCAGCAGAGACACAGGGCACTCTGAGAAGAGAAGGCAGGGGTCTCTTTGAGAAAGATTAACCCTAGGAGTCCCTACTGATTTCTTGAACTGCATGTGGGGGTGTGTAAGCTCTCTGAGGGAATGCACCAGGTAAAGAGAGCAGCCTACTCTGTACATCAGATCATGCCACAGGGAGTTGTAGGGTGGTATAAAAATGATACAGGGCCCCTGAGAGCTTGTTCCTGTGTATTCTGTTTTAATGTGCATTTGCACCATGGTTTGGTGTTGCCAAAAGCAGTGTTGATTTGGGACTATGTGCTTTCCAAGTCTCCATGCTCCCATACTGGTGGGACAAACCCACCAGTTCCTTCCTGATTCCCACAGCTTAGAAGGGCAGCCCTGCTGTACCTCTGCTTTTAGGCCACTTTTTTTTTTAACTAGAGTTAACTCTTCTGTGTTGGTGCAGTTTACCAGCAGATTTGTTCCCCCTGTGCAGACCAGAGAGCTCCAAGCAGCCTGTCTGTGAACTCAGCTGAGCAAACCCTGCAGGGCAAGTGGAGTTTGCAGGAATGGATCCCCAAGCTCGGATTGGCAAACACTTTGACAAAATGGCAGATGAAATTCATTGTTGATAAATGTGCAGCGATGCACATGGGAGGAAAAACACACCCAGTGATGGTCTCTGAACTAGCTGTTAACTCCAAGACCTCTCTCCTGAGTGGTTTTATAGGACTATCCATTATATTGTCAAGTCAGCAGCAAAGCCCAACTAAACAAACCAAAACCCCAGCAAGAAGGGGAGTAATTACTAGGAAAAGACTGGAGAATAAACCAGAAAGCATTGCTGTGCAGCTGTATAGATCTGTTGTGTGCCCACATTTTAAACACTTCCCAGTTTTGATACCCTACAGACCTCCCCCTCCCATTTCAAAAAGGGATGATACAGCTGGGAACAATCCACCTTCAGGTAAGATGGTCACATGTAAGATTTAGATCAACTAAAAGGAGGTGCTTCTTCACAGAGCTGTTCTGAGCTGTGAAACTGTGCCCATTATTGTTGTGGAGATGGAAGGAGCAGGGAGGTGAGTTCTCAGAGCACTGAGGTACATTCATGGAAGAGGTCTGTGCATGTTCCCTCTGGCTCTGCAAGGATCTAAGCTGCTGCTCAGCCACAAGGTACAGCAGGGAGCTATCAGTCCCTGTGGGGGATACACCAGGCACTCTACCCTTGGCTCCTAGACACAGGAACCTGGACCTCTGAATGATCCCAAACAACTTGTCTTTTGTCTCTGACAAGCCCAAATCCTTGCTAGACTCTTGAGCACTGTGGGCACAGATTATCAGCAGGCATTCCTAGAAAGAAGTCTCAGTAATGTCGTTCATCCAGATTTAAGGAGACTGCATAGCCTGACATCTGTCAGATACCCTCAGAGCTCAGTACAGAAGATTATTCTCCAAATATGTCTGCTTTTAAAAAGTTATGAACACAGGGGACTTGGAGCTTAGTGTAATTTGAAGTTTCAGGAAGATATGAATGGTTCCAAGACAAATATTTGAAAGGACTGTTCCTTTGGAAGCAAGGTGGCTTGCTGCTTCACCTCTCCATACTGTCAGCTCTCAGCAGTTACTGGTGGAACATTAATTTTTATATGAAATGTAGTGTCTCATCTTTCATTAATAAATTTTCTCCAGAGAAGAGGCAATGGCATTTAACTGTCAGGACAAACAAGGAAAGCCTTGTGGAAACTGAAGATTCTGCATGTTCACCACAAAGACACTGCAAGGGCAACTGAGCTCTCAGATCCCTGTAGAGGTGCAGTCAAATTCAAAAAATCTTTCCCTGAAGGCCTGAACCTTTTCAGAGAACAAAACCAAACCAAGAACCAGAGCACTCTGCTTGTGAAGGCTCCTCTGGGATACCCAGCTGTCCTGGCTTTGCACTGAAATTTCCAGAAGGAGACAATAAAACACATCACCTAGTTTGAACTGAGATTGTTGCCTAACTCTCATCTTCAAAACTTTCTACTCAAAAGCCACAGAAAAGAGCTTTTATGGACCTGAAGACCTCTGTCCTCAAAGCTCTGCTCACTTCACAGCTGTGTCTGAGCAGCCTGTGGGATGAGCTGAGTTATCCTTGGCCTGATGGACCCAGGTCATGCTGTGTCCCTGTTTGGGAGACACCTGCATTTGGTGCAGAGGGAACCTGGTGCAGGGGTGAGACTGGGAGCTGTGAGAGGTCTCTCTGACACTGCACATTGCCATGGCTGAAGAGTTCCATGTGGGAGAACAGTCAGTTACAGAAAGAGAAGGACTGATCCTAAAATACAGCTTTGCAAATAAAAAGCCTCGAGACATCTGTTTAAATCTTGATTATATCACAAACTAATACAGGTATCCTAAACAGAAATCAGATTTTCTGTCTGCTAAATTAATTAATTTATTTTTAAAACAATGCTACTCTTTCAAAAGGGCAGAAGGACACTGTTTTAAAAAGCTGTCTTGTGTACTAAGAAAAAACCAAAACCAAACCAGACCTTGAAAATAAACTCATTGGCAAAAGTCAATAATGAACTAGAGGTAAAAGGGTTCTTAGCTTGTAAACCAAAAGGGTCTTTTCCACATGGCTGTGCAAGGACTTCTTTGAAAAAATGCAGTTTTATTCTTAACTGAGAACTTGAGTGACAGCAATAGGAAGAAAAGATGACAGTGGCTCCACTGCACGAGGGGCTGAGAACAGCACACAGATTATAATGAATTTTTCCAAGATTTTTTTTCTTCACACCTCATTGCAGATAGAGCTCTAAAAGTTCAATGGAACAGCCAGTCTCAGCCAGTATTGAGAGAAAAGCAAAATCTTCAGAAAAACAACCTGAGACTTAAAACTGAGGTCTCTATATTTCTGTGTCTTTTGGGACTCATTCAGGATCATGTTGTGCCACGGAAACAGTTAATTCACAGTTCTTAGAACATGATTTTTTGGCCTTGTGTGTCACATGGGTGAATATAGCCTTTCATATCAAATGTAGTTCATGTAATTCCTAGAGGCCTTCAGTGTGTAAGGGAAAATGTATATAACCTGACTGATAAAGTCATGAAGAACTAACAAATAGTGAAAAATGATGGGAAGTTCTAAGAGGGAGAGAGCTGAGTGGGTGGGGAACTTTTTTACTCTGAAAGAATGTCACCTTAGCTCATTTAGGCTTCTCATTGTTGCAGTTGAGTATTTAATGTAAGGGGGGGAAAATCCCCCCCACATAATGCTTTAGGGAGTTTTTGATAATCTGGGATTGATCCAGACAGAAATGGCACATTCCAAAAGTGCTGTGTGCATTTGAAGCCAAGATTTTATTCTGATCATGGGATTAGCAAAAAAAAAGAAATTAAGGTTGCAATTTATGTTTCAGACTCTGCATAGTTCATTAAAATGAATCAAAGGAAGAAGAGCCAAGGGAGCCACAGGAGCCACCAAGGGCTGCTCTGTCAGGTCACTGCTGCAGCACTTGTTCAGCTTTGTGTGGTAAAAAAGACCTTCAGAGTTGGAAAGTCTGAGTGATAAAGTATTTGGGCCACAATTTCTCTTTCTATGCTCTTTTCTGATTTATTGATGACTTTGAGGAGGTGACATAAGCTGAATCCTGAAGCAGCAGGCTTTTTCACTTGTTTTCTTCTGGAACAGGGAAGTGGAAAGGAGAACGTAGGGAAGGCAAGCAGGATGCAGTTTCTCCCTTCCCACCTGACCAGGGAGCTCACTGTGGGACAGAGGTCAGAGAAATCCTTTAAGAGATTGAGAGCAAGACAGGCAGGTGGTTTTGCTTAACTGATTTATAGATGTCTAAGCAAGATTTTTACACAGCTCAATCTCTCTGCATACTGTGATACCCCCTGCCTTCTGAGCATCAGCAGCTGTGCTTTGGCTGAATCCGTGTGTGAAGCAAAAAACCACAGCTGACTTTGTGCTGCAGAGGGCCAGGAGCACTTCCACAATCTGTCAGGGAGCTGCAAGGCTGAGGGCAACAGCGAGCTCTGCAGAACACCTAGGGGCAAATGGGTGTTTTATTGCACAGGTAACAGAGCTCTTCCTGACGGGTACAAAGGGATTGGCACACTTCACAATTTATTCTTTCTAGGCTGCTATGTTCCAGCAGCCAGAGAGTTCCAGTACACAGCCAGAAAGTGAATCTTTGTTCTGCTTGGTCTGGTTTCACTGCCTTAAAGCAGTCTCCAGCAGTCAGAATTTGGAGTAGGTCCCTGGCCCACCCAATGGCTTCAGGAGACTCAGAACAATGAAACCCCTGAACTCTGCTGTGCCTTTTGCAGCACTTTACCACTGCCTGGCTCTTCTGCCCCAGTTCTAGGCAGAGATGGCAGCACCTCTGTCCTTCTGCAGGCAAACAGGAAGGGGCTGTGCTGGATTTTGTAACGAAGGAGTGGAGCAAACCACATAAGCTTTGCTGAGATAAAGCAGACAAACTGCCCTGAAAAAATCTGTTTTGTTGTAAATCTCTTCCCAATAGCTCTCTTATGCATTATTTTTAGTACAATTTAGTGTGGTTATCCATCAGACAATAGAATGATTTCTTGCTATAGCTAAAACATGTATTAAAAAAACCCCTGTTTTATCTAAATCAGTCCTAAAAGAGAAAGCATTCATTGCTAAAAAATGTACTTTACCAATGCATAATTCAGGAAAAGTCATCTGTGCACATGTCCTTCCCCTGCTTAGACTGAAATTAAGACTTCCAAATGTGTCTCCTGGGGCCAGCCTGCCCTGTCCATGCTCAGCCTGGCTGTCTCAGAGCAGCCCCACTGCTTGTCCCCTGTGCCACATTGTGCTTTATTCCTGCTGCCTGCTGGGAGCACTGTGTGAGTACAGTGCTGGGAATGGATCAGTTGGCTCAGATTTTCCAAGCTGGGTGGGGTGTTTAAAACAGGGGTAGAGGACTAGAAGGGGGGAGGGATTGAAAACTGATTTAAAGTATGTGACTTATAATTTTAACTTTTCTCTTTTTTTTACCTCATCTTCAGTGCTTGGCTGCTTCACTCTTCCACTGTCCATGACTCCATGGCTACATGGCTGAAGGGTCTGTAGCTGTGTGGTTTTATGGCCCTTTGAAGATGTAATTCAAAATTATTTGTGAATATCCTCACCCTCTCTGTATCTTCTAGCCTCTGAGTGGGATCTCTTTGCTGATTGTACCTTTTTCCCATTCTTTGTACATTCTCTGTTTACATATGATATGCTTTTTTCTGGAGAGATTATTCCTCTAGACTTGGAGCCCTCCTTTTTTTTTTCATGCCTTTGACAAAAGCTCTTGTGAAATTCACCTTCCTGAACTCAAGAACTTCCAGGCTGTCATGCACCCATGGACTCTGAACACATTGGCTTAGATAGTTTCTAGGTTCTTTAATATAGCAAAGACTGTCCTTTGATTATCTTTCTATTTAATTTAAACAGAATCACCTTCTTACTACTCAATACCAATTTATTGTTCAAAGTCACATCTTCTGTCATGCCCTCATTGCTTATAAGACCAAGTCTAGAATAGCAAAAGCTCTTGTTGGTTCATTGCTTTAGCATCTTGGACCTCATTCCTCTCACATTAATGAAGAAACCCCACACTTCTCATGGGGGAAAAAGAAGAAAAGTAAGGGCTCAGATTCACAAAGTGGTGGGAAGTTTATCAAGGAGCCTGGAGCTGAGAAAAGATTAGAAAAGATTTTAATGCAAGAAATGCTAAGGAATTGGTTGGAGTGGTCCATGGCTGGAAATAGTTGCTCTATAGTTATGAAACCTGAGGAAGAGTGTTTAAGAAAAAACTGGATGTGGCACTCCATGGCCCAGTTGGTAAGGTGGTGTTGGGTCATGGCTTGGATTTGATGATCTCCAAGGTCTTTTCTAACCTAGCTAATTCTGTGATTCTGTGAAGACCAACTTAGATCTGACAGCTGAAATCGCTGGCACAGCCGAGTGTGCCAAGAAAAAGCAGAAGCAGTGAGTAAGCACAGAGCTGCTGAGCTTGTCTGTGCAGCACTGTCAGCTGCAAGGGCCCTGCACTGCTGGGCAAACCCTGCTTCTCCAAAGGGCTCAGCACCAGGCTGCAGAGGGCACTGATTACAGAGACTGCACAAGTTAATCTTGTTAATAATTGCACCATTAACAATGGTGCTAACTGCTTCTATCACATGAGTATTAAGAGATACTTTTTCTGGATGAAATATATGTAAGTGGTGAGGAGAGGCTTGGCTGAGGGTGTTTGTGCTGTGCTGGCAGCAGCAGCTCCACTTCAGGTGCCTGCCCATGTGTGAGAGCAGCTTCCCACCACGGCTGCTTGGTGGGGAGATTGTGGCAGAGACATTTTTTGAGTAGATGGCCGTTGCTGTATCATCTTCATTTTACCTTCCAAATAACTGGAAGATAAAACATATTCCCTCTCAGTGCATTTCTTTCCTAAAAATACCTACTTGAAATCTGAAACTCCCGAACAGTGGGAATCATTCACTTCTTACATCCAGCAATTCTCTCAAACAGTGAATTTCACATAAACTAAAAGGAAGGCCTTTCTGGATTGGGTTAGGTTTTATCAGCAGGCACTGATCTGTGCTCACAGGTGGGTCTCTCTGGATCTCCAGGGGTACTGCCAGGGGTGGTGTAGACCTCACAGCTGGGGGAGCCTGGGCTGGATGCCAGCCCTGCCGTGGGGGTATTTGCTGCAGAACAGAAAAAGGGAGGGTGTGTTTTGCCTTGTGGCCAGCAGCAGGTGGAGATGTGGCCCCTGCCTGTGTGCCCCTGGGCCTGAAGGCAGCAGTGCCAGGGGCCAACCCTCACCCTCTATTGCCCTGGAGAATGAGCTCGGGGTTTGCTGGAGCTGACACTCCGTGAGGCTGAGCTGTTTGGCACTGTTCACTCATTGCACGAGGGTCACAGCCCCCCAGTGCAGCACAGGTGATTGACTGTGCTGCTTCTTGGTTTGCAGTACTCACATTGCCCACAGGAGCTGTGCCTGCCCATCCCTGCCAGTGCTCAAGGCTGGGCAGGCCTTGGAGCAACCTGGGATAGTGGGAGGTGTCCCTGCCCTTGGCAAGGGGTGGAATGAGATGATCTTTAAGGGCCCTTCCAACCCAAACCATTCTGAGTCCATGATATTCTATCCTCCTATGTAAATTATTACCTGTCTGGAAGCCACAGTTCTTTCATCTCAGCTTGTGCCCTCTTCTACACCCAGTCCCACCTTGGCTCCAGAGACCCCCACCTTTTCTAGGAGAGCAAATCCTTCACCCCTGCCCACAGATGACTGCTGCAGCATTTAGACATTTTTTATAGAGGAAGGTGTTGTCTTGAGTGTGATCTGGTTTTCTCAGTTCTATTCTATGCTTTTTCCCAAGTCTGATGTATAGAATTCTGCAGAAGTTTACCTGTGGGCTAACCATTTGATCCCTGTCTAAAACAGAATGGAGAAACTGGTTGCAGTCATTCTTCTCCCTTGATCTTGGTAATCTCAGCTGAGGTTAATTTGTCAGCAATACAAACAGGGGAAATGCAGTGTGCCTGGTCTGCATGAATGGAGCAGGAGAAAATGCACAGCCTTGTGATTTAAATTAATATTGATCCCACTAATAGGAATCAGAGGACCAAAATAAATTACATAAATGGAGTAATCAAGACGAAAAATTTCTAAAGAGTAACCTTGTGTTAATGGAGCTGATTTTTCTGATGTCAGGTGAAGACATAGAGAAGGATAACACCCCATCTGTTTGGAAGGGTAGTGGGCACTGCTGTCTCCTGCTCTGACTGCCCAGGACTGCTGAGATAGGAAATTATTTCTGAGCACCTGAGATAGACTTGAAAAAACCTATTTTTTTCTGTTTCACCTGGGTCTCTGTGAAAATACCCAAAAGCCTGAGGCTGCCAACACGATTTCTGTGTCTGATTGATAGCCCTATTTCCCTTCATTTGGGGAGTCTCCCCAGCTGGCAGGTGTAAGTAACCTTTGCTGGCAGGAGCTCAGGTGATGCTGCAGGCAGTGCCTGGGAGCTCTGTGCTCCTCCAGAGGGGCAGAGCAGCAATGCAGGTGTCAGCAAACAGGTGGGATGAACCAGAGCTGGGGGCAAGGGAATCAGTTCAAAGCTTCTTGGCAACAGACAGATAGAGCAGATAACATTTTAAATGCTGCTACTCCAGTGCTCCTACATCAGCCCCTGCTGCACGTGGCATTGCTAAACAGATGCTGCCTAACCTGGAACTCCAGTTGCTGAGCACTGAGCTTCAATCCACTGAGGAGTAAGGAGGGGAATGGTTGTGGGGAGCACATTCTGGGCATCCCTGGCCTGGTCCAGGTCCTCATGGACGTGTTTTGCCTCATGGTTTCTGCAGGTAGCAGTCTCTCAGGGGCTTTGTGCAGGATGGTTTGTGAGGATCTTTGCTCTCTGTGGGCAGGCTCCTACAGAATCAGGGCACTGCCACTGCTCCTTGTGGGCAGGGCAGAGGACACAGCTGGGCACGTCTCTTTGCCAGGTGTTATCTGCTTTGGAGGAGCAGTTCAGGAGCCTTGTCTTGCTGAGGAATTGATATGCAGAGTGGAAGTGGGACTTCCTTGTCTGCTGTGGGAAAAACATCAGGGTAGAAACATTCAGTCCCAGCCATGCTCACCCCTGAGTTCTGACACAGCCAGGCACCAGAAGTACTTGGCATAGTGTATCTCAGAGTGGGTCTGGGAAGCCTGGGGTTCAAAAGGGCAATGGTGCCTGATGGGGTGCTAATTTCAAACTGCTCAAAACCTGGTTGGAGATGTTCTATTCCTTCTCCAGCTCAGCAGATCAAGAATTTGTTTCCACTCCTTACTTAGCTCTGTCAGCTGGAGCTCAGAGGTTCACTCGAGGGCATTCAGGGACACGCACATCTCGTGTGTACCACTGGGGATTCCCCAAGAGCAAACTGGGAATAGGGCATCTCCACTTCACCAGTTTGATCTATGCCCTTCCTCACTGAAGTGTTCTGTCACCTTCTCCCACTGCTGTTACCCCTGACAGCAACCGTGGTGGAAAACTTTCAGAAAGAGGCTGTGGTGAGAAAAAGATTTTAAACAAAGTTTGACATTCACTTAAGTTGCTTCTGGAGACTTTGAAACAGCTCAGGGAATTTGGATGTGTAATTTTCATTTTTTCTAATTCTGTTTAATTTTTATTATATAGACTTTATTTAAATGTCTCAGACTGCATCAAACATTGCTGTTACTGGATGTGGAACTGTGCTGGATTGTTGCCTGGAGCCTCTGTGTTTGAGCAGGGACCGGTGGCAGAGCTTTGCCTACACTCCTGCAGGAACCAGGTGGCTGCAACAGGACTGGGACCCCAAATCCCTGAGCTCTGGGCCCCTTTTCCTGCCAGACCAGCTCTCTTCCCTTCTTTATTTATAGAAGACAGCAGAATAGCTTGACTGAAAGGATGATGTATGAATGTGGGGAGTATTGAGCACACTGCATGAAAAAATAATCAGTTTCTAGAATTGCTAAATTGACTTAACTGAGAGCTGTGCCTACAGAATCCTCAGAATATGGAATATTGTAATTAATTGCAATTAATAATTGATGGCAGGCAGTTAATGAATTGATTGTCATTTGTACTGAAGTACAGAACACTGATACAAATATCAGGTTGTTAGTTTGGCCAGCTCTTTTAGCTGATTGTGTCACCATCACGAGGGCTCCAACATCCAACAGGCAGGGGCATTACATGTCAGACACCTGGCACAGGGTGTGTGGAGATCTCTGGCAGTCAGAAAAAACTTCCTTCAGCTCACCTCACCCTTCCTCTTCAACAGAAAAAGCTAATTACCCCAAATTCTATATGGCAAGTATTTGAAATGCCTAATCACTTGGCATTATGGGGGAGGAAGGAATGACAGAAGTAGGCACTTTTCCAGACCTGACATATTCATGGATATGGACTTGGCTGGTCTAAATTTCATAGAAAACTCAACTACAGAAAGGCAAGAAAAAAATTAATGTTCAAAGCCAAGCTATTCAAAGGGTTATAAAACCTTTCCTTAACCCATAAGTAGGGAAGAACAGTACCCAATGGCCTCAGTGCTCACAGCTGCCACGTCCTTAACTTCATTCACACCCCTCACTCTTTTTGGAATAATTTCTGTGAGCAGAGGATTTTTGCTGAATTGAAGATTGGGCTTCTCTTAATTCTACCCTGTTATTGTGCATTCAGCACGTGCCTGCCTTGTGTTTACCCAGGGAATGCTGCACCAGGGATGCTAATTAGCACCTGAGCAGCACCTTGCTGGTCCATGCCACTCATTATGAGACACTGCTAATGGGAGAAGAGGAATGCAGGGGAGAATTTCAGGCCTGAATTTTGACCTCCAGCAAAGATGAGGTGCCTGCAGTCTGAGGCATCATTTTCCAGCTATCTGAGTTTTGCTTGACTGGGTGTGGGACTGGCCTAAGCTTCCTTTAGCACTCCCAGCATTGGATAAAGGAAACCTGGCCTGCACTCCTTCCCTTGTAATTGTGTGTTTGCTGGGCACTGTGTGTTTCCTGGGATGCTGGGATGGCAGGGCCAAAGCAGGAAAGTAGGAGGTCAGCACAAAGCCACGGGAAAATTGTGCAAAAAGCAAATGTAGACACAGACCAGAGGAAGGAGGCATGAAGGAGACCAGGATGCTGTGGTGGGGAAGAAGGAATGCAGGGATGGAGCAGCTGGGGGAAACTGGAGGGTGGCCACTGCTAGGACTCAGTGACTGGACATCTGTTTAGGGTCTGAAGACTTTGCAGAGGTAGACAGGCCTGAGGGATATTGAAGGGGATGGAGAAAGCATAAAGAGCAAGAAGCAATAAATCTATGAAAATCTTTATAGAAATATTTGAATCTCTTATATAGGAATCTGTGGGAAAGTCTGTATCAGCTGTAAGTATAATATATTCATCCTGGGGCCAATAATAATGTTTTATGGAAAACAAGCTCACACTGATTTAACTTCTTTGTGCTTCCAAGGGCAAGCACTCCTTGGTAAGTTCCCTGAACTGATTTTAGAGCTGGACAATTGCTCAATAGTTTGTATTAAAGCTATTGCTAAAATTCAGAATCAATTAATGAGAATGGTGTTAGCCCACTGAACTTTGGGAAAGCAAAAAGGGAACACAGACAGAAAGCTGCCTTGCTGTCCTTTTCACCGAGTTTGTGTCTTTTACTTCACAAAGCTGAAAGGCCAAAGCAGCACTGGGGAAATACACTGGTGAAGGACAAAGTCGTTTTTCCCTCCTTAATTAAAGATAATGAACAATTTAAACTCACAGTTGATTGTTAGAGAACCAAAGCCAGACTCATGAACTTTCCAAATGTACTGAAGTTCCCTGAGTCTGCAGCAGGGAAGTGGCAATGGCTTCGTGTGTAATTGCTCAGCTGGATTATTTGGTCTATTTTTTTTCCTCTTTCTTGTCTGACTCTGGCAAATAACCTCCAGCAGAAGGACCTGTTTGTGCCTTGTTGTGAGCACGGTGCTATGGCTCAGCAGCAGTTTCAGTGCCCCAGGCAGTCTGTGAGGTGGCACTGGGCAGAGTCAGCATCACCTCCCAGAGGTCTGTGCCCCAAGCCCTGAGTGCACCGAAAGAGTCCTCGCTGCAATTTCTGCCTGCCTCCCACAGCAAGGCTGGAAAGCTTTGCCAGTCTCCAGCCCTGCTGCCAGCCAGGCTTTGCCAGCTCTGTGGCCCAGCTGGTGACAAGGACAGCACCACCAGACTGCCACCAGTGGCTGGCACCAGGCTGATGACAACAGGGGAAACCCTTCGTGGTCTTGTAAGGCTCAGGTGCTGTGCTAGGGGATACCAGAGACATTTGAGGTATTTCTGATGGGACTGTAACAAGGACTGGAAAATGTCCCAGAGCCAGGGAGCTCTCTTGTTCTGAGCCATTCTTTAGCTCACATGAGTTCTTCTTTTAAAAAATAATCTTTTATCAAGCTCCCTGACATGCAGTGGGACTGGATTCAGCAGGTTCAGATTTACTGACCTCAATTCACTGTGCCAGCTTTTGCTGGAGAAAAAAATTGTGTGTTTTCAAATAAAGTTCTCGTGCAAATGCAGTTTAGAAGACCTTTAAATAAACAATAAACATCTTCTATTTCATCCATGCATAAAAATTTACATTAATCTGCAGCTAAGTTAACAAATGCTACTTTTTGCCTTAAATACCGAGTTTGATGAAAACAGTATTTTGTGCCAAACTGGTTATAATGATCGTGTAATTGAGGAAATATATGAGACATTAAAACTCTGTAACATCTCCTTCCCATGCTAAAGACTGTAAGAGGGATTGATGGGACCAATAAATCCTTTCCCATAGGGAAGAATGTAGAAAACCCAGAAAGCAGTACAAAATATAGCCCACCTGGTAGTTTTATGGCCCTATCTGAATGCTGTAATCATTTTAAAGAGATGTTGATTAGTACCAGCAACAGGAGTTGAATTGGCAGCATCAGTAGCATCAATTTCAACAGCAGCATTGGAGGTCCTTAAGTTCCCATTTTGTGGCTTGGATGCAAATGATTCATCCAGTCAGCAGGTGCTGTTCAATCCATACTGAATCTATGGAGCTAACAGATGAAGGAATGCAGAATTTGCACTTAGAGAAATAATTGAATGCCTCAAATGTCACTAAAATTCATTTATTTGAAAAGACATTTTCCAGTGCAGACAGAAAGTAGACAAAGATACAGGCCCAGCTCCTCAGGAGAGAGAACATGGCCAAGGCAGTTTATCCTAACAGGGAGTCTGGCATGGAGATGGGTCTTTCCCTTTTATCAGGAGTTTCTGTAGTTTCCACATCTGAACCTCTTCCTGCTACAACCCAGTCAAGCAGCAGTGGTTGGCTCCAGCCACATCATCAGGATGCATCTGGCTGAGCCTGGAGGAGGAGAGGCAAACCATTGCAACTCAGAGAACTGGGAACACCCTTCCAGAGCTGCAGAAATCTCTTCATGAACCTGAAAACCAGCAAGATGGCATGATGCCATCAGCAACAAGCATCAGTGATCATGTTTTGCAAGCAGGTCCATTCAAATCCTGGTTTGGGGGTTAATGTGCTTCAGTTTCTTCCTGCCTGTGGTGTCTGAGGCACAGGATCAGAGTGACAGGTGGAAGTACACAAGCAGCAGACAGTGCAGGGTTGTTTTTCCAAGGTTCCACGTGGCCTCAACCAGGCCATTGGTGTTTGACTTTCCTGCTGGCAGAGGGCTGGCACATGTACTGCAGAGACACCTGATGTTTCCAGCGCTCTGGCATTCAGGCTGCCCATCAAAGTATTTAAAATGTCAGTTCAATCACGTACCAAAAGTGCCCTGAGTGTGTAGGAGCTGTGCAGGGCCATGTCTGACCAGTGCCTGTGGAATTCAGAGGGCTCAGCAGGATTGCCACAACCCTCCCCTGGGACAGGCAGGGAATGCAGCCCCCTGCACTGAACCAGTGCCATTTTCAGCTGCAGCAGAGAGAGCTGCTGCTCTGCCAGTGTGCTCAGGGTCCCAGCACAGGGAAATCCGCTTATCCACAGAGTAGAAAACATCTGTTTTTCTCCTCAAAGCCCTCTGACGCTCCAGCAGTGTTGTACCATAAATACAATTTTTGTTGCACCTATTAGCCTGGCACTTTCTTTTTGCTCTCTTTTCTGTGGAACCAGTTTCTACAGAATTTAATGACAAATTGGACTTAGACCAGCAAAGCCTTGAGCAACTTGGCCATTGATCTTGTGGCAGGATATATCACTCTGTTATTCCTGGTGGTTCAGTTCCTATCACCATTTCTTTGTTTCGTTCCCTTTTTAATAAAAGAAGGGTGGCAAATACCTACTGTGCTCATTATCTTTCCTACACCCCAATTTTTTCTGCTAATTTCCTGATATTTTAATTTATTTCTTTCTTATTTTGGTACATTTTCCTTTCAGGCATTGTAATTAATGGACTGTACTAATTTCCTTTGAGACAACATTCTTAATTGCTGTAATTCTCACTTATGTCTTTTAGGCATCCCTGCTGGCATTGATTCATTTCAATTTGCATTCCCAAATGCTGTAACTATAAATACCCAATACATGTAGGAGCTGGTCTCTTGTCCTCTGAATGCTATACAGGTTTTTCTTTGCTTTTTTTTTTCTTTTTTTTTTGTAGAAAAACTAAATGGTGACTTATGGTGTAGCCTTATTTTAAAAGCTGGCATGTGTGTGCCTTTCTCATGGTTGTGCTTTGGGTTGGTGGCAAAGTGCCAGGGTGATGTGTTCCACTGTGCACACCTGCCATTTTTGAATTATTTTGAGAATTATAACCTTTAGGGGTTTTTTAATACCAAATTGTCCAAACAAATGAGTTTCCCAGGGATAGAAGTGACAAGTTATGAATAGGACTTGCAAATCTAGAAAAAAATAACATGTGCTGGTGACACAAGATTTCTTTATATAGAAGTGTGAAGGAGATCATGTGAAGCTGAAGGTCTCCAGCTTGATGAAGGCAGCAGGACCAGACCCTTATACAGAAACATTTTACCTCTGCCCCCACCCCAGTGCCAGGGATGATCCTGCCCCAGGCCAAGGCTCTCCTGCCACTGTCCCTCCCTCATATTGGCTTTGAACTAAACAGCTTTTGATATTTTCCACTTTCAACTCATTTCTTGCAGGCCACCAGAAAAGACACAAGGGAAAGAGAGCTGTAAATCAAATGCAGCAAAGCAAAGAGCTCTGTGTCCTGTTCCCAAACTGCCTCACCTGGACCTCCAGGTTTCTCATTTGACTTTTCACTTTGGTACAGTTACTTCTTGCAGGAACAGAACTTTAAAACGAGATGAAAATTACTTGGTTACACTTTAGAATGAGTGTGTCAAGATTGCTCCAAATGCAGCAAAAATATCCTCTGTAGAGAAGTCCTATTTATAGATCAAAGAAATGCAATAAATAATCCACTATTTTGTTATTATCCCTACAAATGCATTCCCATGGAAGGGAACATGAAATGTGGCTCTGCAATCAGCAGCTGAAGCAGCTGCAGTTTCTGAATTGATGACAGAGAGTTGCAATGGGCAGAGATTGCTGGATCACAGGAAAATGGGGAAGGATTAAACAATTGTCTTTTCACCAATTCAGATGATTAATCAATGAATTATGACAAGAATGAAAAGCCTAACACGCTAAAATAATATTGATACTGGTGGTTTAAACTGCTTTTATAGATTACTTCTGTTTAAATTTGTGGCCACTGCACATCCTTTACAAACGAGTGATGGGCAGCAGGAGGCAGAAAGGAGAGAGACTGCACTGAAAGGGTGCCCAGGCCTGGAAGGGGCTGTCAGGGGGTCACCATCCCTGCAGGTGTTCAAGGAATGACTCAGTGTGGCATTCAGTGCTGTGGTTCAGTTGGTGTGGTGGTGTTTTATCAAAGGCTGGACTCAGTGATCCTGGAGGTCTTTTCCAGCCTTAATGATTCTATGATTTGTGCTAATGTGCAGTTCCAGGGCAACCACTGGCAAATGTTTTCCTTTTCCCACATGTGTTTATTTGGAATTTTTAACTTGTTTTTCAGTACTCTAATGTCTTTTTATTTAATGGAAAGTGTTTGTGAGCTATCATCATGTTCAACAGAGAATCCCATTTTCCACTGCCTCATTTATTATTGTTGTAAATTTTCCATTTGCTGACAAAAAATGAGTTTTGTTTCCCTTGTTCTTTATGAAGTATAGAATAAAGGGGTTTCATTGCAATGTCTTAAATGCCAATTAGAATGAAATGCAACATTGGCTGGCAGGGAAGCTCACCCACCAGGCAGCCTTGGAGTCCAGATAAGGCTGTAATGTGCTCTGAGAACAGGTTGTGCTGCTTCTACACCTTTTGTTGTCATTTTGCTCCTAAATGATGGACTTTTACAGGCCCTGGGTGCCTGGTGCAGAGCACCTTTCCAAGGTGGGCTGTCCCTGTGCAGAATTTTGTGCCCCCAGGTCACTTCCCTTCAAGTCAGCCTTAGCACCAGGCTGGGCACGCTGTGATGTGCTGAGAGTGGAGCAGGCTTTCTCTGCAGATTTGTTTTGGGTTTAAGTAATAATAAATTGGCTCGTTCTCTTTGTGTCTGCATTTAAAACAGAGATAGATGACTTAAAATGAGAGTGAATTAAAATTCAAGATGTGTTGGGAGCTTGAACAAGCTGGGCTGGGTTCCAGGATGCTTCACGAAGAGACAAAGACAGGAGGGGAGACAACAGAAGTGGTGAGAGCAGACAAGGAAAAGTGAAGTGGTGGCTGGCAAGGAGCAGGGAGGGAGTGATTCCCACATGCTGAATGGGAAGTGATGTGAAGGAGGTGCTGCTGGGCCTGAGCTCTGTGTAGAGCCAGCTTTTGCTTTGAATTGTTTTTGAGTTAAACTAGGAGGAAAATGCTTTAAAAACATTGCCCCTTTTCACTTTCACTCCTTCCTCCTACAACTGATGCTCCTTGTGTCCTTGCTGTTTCCTAATTTTTCTTGTTTCTGCTGGCTCTGTGCAAAATGAAGGAAAATACTCCTTTTTCCTGGATTCCTTCTCCTCCCAAGCAGTCCTCTCCAGGAGAAGAATCTGAAAACAGCTGTACATCCCTGGAAGTGTCCAAGGCTGGGCTGGGGGGGCTCTGAGCAACCTGGTCTTGTGAAAGGAGTCCCTGCCCAAGGCAGGGAGTTGGAACAAGGTGATCTTTAAGGTCCCTTCCAACCCAGCCCATTTTGTGATTCTGTGACATGGAAAATGCTGCTTCCCTCAGGACAAGCCCAATATCAGGGAGGTTACTGGTGGCCTGTGGGAACGTGGCTGGAGCCCTAAGATGAAGAGCAGGCTGGAGAAGTATAATTTTTCCCCAAGTATCTTCTTTTAAAAAGTGTACATTTTTTTATTCCTTCTTTTGTAATTAGGTGGCATTCATTGGTATTTTCTTATGAAGAAAATGATGAATGGGTCTTAAGTTAACACTACTTTGCTTGCAAATGAACTTATTTTAGATCCATTTAATAAATGATAACAAATGTAATAGAGCTGAAGGGAGGAACAAGTAATGTATTGATTTTTTTCCCAAATTAATACATAAAATTAATTTGAGCAATATAATTTTCAGCTGGCTTCATAAAATAAATAAGCATATTTTGCAAAGCACTATTAAAGCAGGAAGAGTTGTAAACAAGACAACATTGTGCTCTGACTGGGATTCCATTTTTGCAAAAGAAAGGTGTACTTTGTCAAGGAAAGTTAATAATTAATGATCTCATCCTCTGAAATGTCAAAGGAGATATGAAAGATTTTCTGTTATTATGCAGGATTTTCATCAAGGAAAGCATATGCAAAAGGTATCCAATGTGCTGTAGAACTGCTCCTCCAGCAGTTTTTCTTGTCTATAAATTCACAGAGTTAATTGTACTCTGCTGTGCCCCTCATTCAAAGTTAATGCAAACACGTGTGGCTCAGTTTGTCCCCGCACTCTGGGAGCCCTGTGAGTGCAGGAGCTGGCTTTCCATGGTGCTGTTGACAGACCAGAAGCCAGTCTGACCCAGAGGTGGAGGCTGGTTAAATTATTGCCCTAAAGGAGCACAAAGAATTAAACCAAATATTGGCAACTGCATCCTGGGCTGCATCTCTGGCAAGAGTAACCCAACCGTTCTTCCTTCCCTGAATTCAGCATCTGCCTCATAAATTCTCCTTCCTGGGACTGCCTGACACAGGAGCACACTTATTTAAGGTCAGAGCTAGCTTTTTGATAGCTTCCATAATGGTGACTGCCATTCTTAAGAATATATACTGTAAGAAATATAAATCAGCTGGCCTTTGCTGCCTGCTGCTGTTTGTCAAAGTTCTCAGCTGTAAAAAATAAATATGATGGTGCTCCTGGATTGTGCTGACTGGAGCTGTGGGCTGAGCAGGGAGTGGCAAATGGGTCTGTCCTGAACAGCCTGAAACCATTTGTTTGGGGAGGGAGCTGTGGTCACTTGAGTCTCAGCAAGCTCTGACTTTCCTAAGAAAGAGCAGGAAATCTGTATTGAAATTATACAAGAGTTTGCACCAAAGTAACACCAAAGTGGAGCTTTACTGTGCTCGAGAAACCTGCTCCTTCCCCAGCTCTGCTTCTGCCTGGCCATTCTCTCCACATTCAGATGCACAAGTGGGAGAAGTTAAGTAGGGTTTTCTAGATTACACTTCACCAAGTGAAAATGAAAGCCAGAACCAGTAACTTCAGCAGGTTTTGGGGGCAGCTGAGGAGTCTGAGAGAGTGATGTAATGTGCAAAACAGAGCAGAAGTTCACCATGGAAAAAATAATCTGAAATGCTGGCAAGGAGATCTCTCTGTTCTTATGCACCACAGAGATCCACAGAAGTGTTTGTGTGACTGACAAAACTCAGCTGTCTGTGGGGATGTTGCTTCCTTGGCCTTTGTGAGCTGCAGCAAAGATGATGGCTGAGACTTGCTCAGGCTCCCTGGAGTGCAGAGCCCAGGGTACAGTGGATCTCTCTGGACATGCCACTTCTTCAGCACTTGGGGGTTTTTTGTCCTTTGTGCCCAAGCTCTACTCCTGGAATAAGACCAGGGTTATAGCAAAGGATGCTGGTGCTGTGGAGTAAGTGTTTTCGTGTGCTGTGCAAAGTTACTTCTCTGGAGAAGATTTAGCTGAGCTGGCACAGCAAAGCTCTGTCTCTCTCTGCACGTCCCTCTTGTCCCACTCAAGTGTAAAGAGCAAACTCTGAGGTGTGCTGTTGATCCTTACAGGCTGATAAAGATGCCTAAGTGACTCATGGATTCTTGATTCAGTTGTTCAGAGAAAAGTTGTTACAGCAAAGGTTGAGATGTACAGACAGTTTGGTCATGTCTTAAATGCAGATACAGCACCATAGTTAGACGTAGTCTGTAGCATTTTAGATTTATCCATGATATGCATAGCAGTTCAGTGACACATCTCCAACCCTTGTTCTCCTAAGGAACAGTGTAGATAAGTTTGTGGAAACATCTTTGGGGGAAAAAGCAAAAAATCTGCATGTCTGGTCCAAAATTCAAAGTGAATTCAAACATAAACATCTGGGGCATTTTGGAAAGGCTAATTAACTTCTCTAAAATGTAAATAAATCCCTACACTCTTGATTTTCAGGTTTGAAGTTATCTGACATGCAGCTCTTGAGATAAATCTACTCAAGTTACAGTCTGGATCACTTTGGTCTTCTCACATTCCTCCATCCTTTCTTGTGTGACACCATGCTCAGAGCTGCTGAAGCCCTGCAACTTGGCCACTGATTGCTCGTGTAGGTTTTTCTCAAAGTTTCTAAAGCAGCTGCCATACAGAGAGCTCAGCTGTAAAATTCACAGTGGCTGAAAGGTGAGCTTGGAAAAACAAAAATGTAAGGAACACTTCACATCTTTCTGCTGCATTTTATGGTGTACACTTCATATTCAACTTCTTAGTGTAGAAGATTGTATGAGGACAAAACTGTGGGTTTTTCCTATCACAGTTCTTTAACATAAAACACCCTTATTTTCTTCAAATCTTCTGACTGCAACATACCATAAATATTAAATTATTTACACTGATGGTGTTCCCATGCCCCCACTCAGAGATATTACACCATCCCACTGTTTACTTGTGAGTTTTCCCAGCTGGGCACAGGTTGGGCTGGGCAGAGAGTGCTGAGATGACGCTGCAGGCAAACTCCTCAGCTCTGCTCCCACAGCTGAGGGTGGCTTCAATACAGCTTCTTCTCCCAAAAACACACTAGGCCTTGTAAGAGCTACCCCAGCTCCCTTTCCTTTGATGAGCACAGCCTTATCCAAGCTGGGGTGAAAGTTCTGTGCTCCCTCTGTGGTCCCTGCCGAGGTGTGGGGTGACAGCATCTGACAGGGGAATGCCACACACCACACACACAGAGCCAGCGAGGAGGGGGTGTCCCCAGAGGTGTACAAAGCTGGAAGCCTGCTGGCTGCTGCCCCAGCTCTTGGCTGGGAAGAACAAACAGGAGGAGGAGGAGGAGGCTGCAGCCAGCAGAGGCATTTCTGAGCACCGCAGCGGGTGTGAATCAGGAGCCCTGAGGGTGGCTCTCAGCGAGCTGTTCTGCAGCTGGTTTGCTTCCCACAGCAGAGCTCCTGTCTAGCACCGGAGCCACTCTCCTGGGCTGACACCACACTCCAGGCTTCAGTCACCAGCAGCTTCAGCTCTCCCTCAGGGGGACAGATTTCCGACCTGCCACTGACCTTCCAGCACTCCCAGCCCGTGACATCTCGTACCCTCTGAGATGCAGCTGGAAGTCTTGACCAAAGGCTGTTTGCTCGTGTCCTTGGCTGTCAAACTGAGCATCAATGCAACATCCTCTTGTAAAGACCAGCAGGTGTAAACTCTGCACATTGCAAACCACTGAGAAAGTATTCTTTCCTAATCTGTTGAAGATTTGGAAAGATTTCAGCCCATCCCTCCATTTTCATCCTGCAACACACATTGGGTTAAAATCACATTGAAGACACTTAAAGACAACAGAGAGAGGAAGGAAGAGAAATCTTGGTGAAGGCTGAAGCAGAGTTGCTGCATCTGCCCCTCATTACCCTGTCACCAATGGGTGCTTTTTGACAGCCTCTATCTGCTTGCATTTCTGCCAAGATGCTTGAGGAAATACACCTTGTTCTGCCCTTTCCTGTGAATTTCTTTGCCTTTATGGATTCTCAGTATCAGGTGATTGTCAAGCAAACACAATTCCCCCTCTATTTAGGAAGTACACTTTTTAACCTTACTGTAGGTAAAGCACTGCTTTTGTTAACAGCCAATGGGAAGATCCCAAACCTTTAGAATGTTTGTGAAACTTCACAAGTTTTTTTCCTAATGACTTAAATATTTTTTGAGAACTAAAGCTTATTTCTGTCCTCCTTGCTTTGATGTCTTTATAAATGCTGGAAGACTGCCTCTCTATCTGCTGTGGCTCTACATTTATAGCATGCTTACAGCAAAATCCTATTTCTGTTTGTAGTTGTAAGAACTCCCAAGCTGATCCTTAAATATATCTGATTGCTCTGTAGTCCTTACTGTCTCAATTTGTCTAAAAAATATTGGTCTATTCTTTGTAGTTAATAAATGTATGCCCCTTCTGCCTGCCACCAAGGATTCCATTGGTGTAAAAAGTGCAGAATACATCATATCTTCTTTTTAATGTGGATTAGAACAGGTTGAATGAATGTAAGTATTTATATTATTTGAATAAACAGGTTTCTGCTCTTTTTCTGGTTGTTAATTTTGCTCATTATTTTGAGTGTTTTGCTCTGTCTAACTGACCTGCCACTGGGATCAGTGAGACCTGAGATCAATAACTGCTGGAAGCAAAAGGCTAGAGGCAAGCTGTAGCTACAACAGGTTTTCCAGATCTGACTGGGGACGCTGAAGGGCAGTGCTGGCCTCGTGTGACAGATTTTCCTGACATCCATGGCACTGTCTTTGCAGCTCAGGTGAGGTTTCCCTGCTGGAAGGGTTAATGTCACACCTCTGTCACTCCTGCAGGGATGAACCATTGCTGTAATTACCATTATGAGGTAATGTACTTTCTCTTCCTTTAGTGTTGCAAATTGTTATTGATAGGTGTGTTCGGAAAACGTTATTTATACTAAATAACCTATTGGCACTTTTCTGCCACTTAAAGCTGTCTTGGTTACTTTCCTTGTGCTCTTTACACTTCACTCTTAAACTCACACTTCTGGGGTCTGAGTGGTTGGGAAAAGGGTCTGTGACAGAGTGAACTGAGATATTTGGGATTACTGGGGAGTTTTGTGTCATCAAATTAAGCTTATAAATAAAGCTTAAAGAGTACATCTGTCAAATGATTTGAAGAAATTTGAAATAGTGGAGGATGCTGGTGAGAAATTAGGTGCTGTTGCAGATAAGACATTTTTCTCAAAGACAAATAATCAGGTGTTGAGATCTGTTTTTATAAAGGGGTTTCTGTCTCAAAGGGAAGAGGGATGCATCTGAGGCCCTGTGCTGTAATGGACTTTACAGACCTTGCCAGGGGAAGCATTGTTTTAGGAGCTGTCACTGTAGAGCTTGTGGCCCCTCCAGAACATCCCCAAAATGTGAGCTCTCCTTCACCAGCAAACCCTGTGGCACCTGCAGTGGCTGCCACTGAGAGTGTGTGTCACCTTTGTTACATATATTAAAAACCCACTGGTTTGGAATAAAACTCATTAGTTTCTGCTTTAGCTTTTTAATCAGAAATCCTGGGAGCAATGCTTGTGTTTGATTCCTGCAGGGTCTCTAGCTGAGCTCCACAGTCACAGCCCAGGGATGGCTGCAGTCCTCGCAGTGCAGGAGCTCACAGATTACCCAAGCTAGTTCACACCTTGTGTATAACCTTCACCTCTCCCTCTCAAATAAACAGCTGAAAATATCTTTGGATTTATGTTTTCTTCCTCTGAGATATTTAAAGCTCAAGCCTCGTGCAGTGTTTAAATATAATTGTTATGTACAGTTCTCCCTGTGTACTTGCTCACTTCAGCAAACAAAGAATTGCACATCATTGATGTTCAGAGTCTGCAAAATTTATTCCCCAGGGTTGTTTATACACTATGCTTGTTTTATTTTTCTCTTCTGGTGCTCCTATCTGTCAGATGACAGCTGGGAAATTCAAGATGTGTCTATATGAAACGAGAAACCATTTTCTGTTGGTTTACTAGACAAGGCAGCAGTTCTAGGAAGGAGACACCACCTTAAGGCCTGAAAATAAACAAATATTTGTTTCTTGTTCTGCCCTGAAGTGAGGTTCCTGTGCAGGCAGCAGTGGGATCAGTCCTGGGAGCCCAGGTGGAGCGAGGTCAGGCCACAGAGGTTTTAGGTAAGAAGCAAAATAGTTGTGACACTGAGTGTCTGCTGAAGGCTGGCTCTGAGCCCTGCCCTGAATCAAGGACCACATGCAAGGTATTTCACCTCTGTGCAGGTGATAATCACATAAGTGAAGGTTAACACTGTTTTCCAGCAGTCAAGCTGGCTATGGAATGCTCAGGTCTGCAGCCATGCTGCCCATTCCTGCAGTCTCCAAGGCTGCAGTTCCAGGGACTGGGCTGCTCTTTGTGTCTAGAGCAGTCAGGTTACACAGTGTCACATCAGACACTGCCCATAGGCACAAACACAGACACAAAATCTGCTCTAATTGGGGTGGATTGCTTTATATCCATGGACAGAGGGGCAGTGATGCCCACCCATGGAAATGGGCAGCAGCCCAGGAACCTGCTTGTGCTTTTCTACAAGGCTGTCCCCTTGCTGAGGAAACCCTCGTGGCGTGGCCACAGCTGGCCCCAAGCACAAGGTGTCCCTTTGCCAGCCTGCCTGGCCTCTTGCATTGTGCTCTTGGGCAAGATGCAGAGATGTGGCACTGAAAATCCTCATCTGCAGAGGAAAGATAACAATACTTGTCTTCCAAACAGGGATTTTGCTGGGATTAGGCAGTTAATGTTGCTGTGCATCCTTAAAGTGTAAAGTGATGAATGGCCCTGTTAAACATCAGGGACATCAGTGTTATTGTATAAATAGGAAATGATAATAAAAATATTAAATTGGATAGGCTTCTTAAATAGTTATTTCTCCAGGCTGCCAGTAACATCATCTTTAAATCATTCAGAAGCAAATTAGCATGCAAATGCTTCTGCCTCCATTAACGGATGATTTTGGCAGTTTTTAGTTTAAAAGGCAAACAATTCAAGATTAGAAGTTAGAACCTGTTATTCTCTGGCTGACAGTGGAAAGCAGCTGTCAGAATCCAAGAGATTTCTGCTTCTAGTTAAAAAATGCCACTGTTGCTTAAAGGAAGTATAAAGGAAAGGGGAAATGCCATCTGAGATCTGGCAACATCAAAGGTGGAAACAGCTAAATACAGAGCTGTGTAAAAGCTCACCTACACCCATCATGGAGAGGCAGAGTATCTGGTAATTTCTATGCACGTGATCTGCCTTTTGAATTTTGCAAGGTTATGAGTGTTTGATCTCACCCAAGCAGAAAAATCAATGAAACCCAGCCGAGTTTTTGGGTGGGCTGTGAGATTTTGAACAAATCCTAACTGAGTTCAGAACAATGTGAGTGAGGCAGGCAGATTTTGCTTGACATGAGCTAAAGGAAAATCAGATTTGTTGCTGGAATCAGAGTGTATTAATGGATGTTCTGCTATTTTTAATGCCTTTTCCTACCTATCTCCAATTTTCACTCTCTTCCTCAGAATTGTTTCTGACTTTCAGATTATATAAACAAACATCCTTAGTCCCCATAAGGTGCAGTCTGGTGTTACACCAATTTAATGACAGCTGCTGTCAGAAACGCTCCCAGCCCCACTCCTGGCTTTGCATTCCTGCTGTCCCTTCTGCACTGGATCTTGCAGAAGTAATTGGTCAAATCTGATGGAAAACTATCTCGGTAAAAGCCCCACAAAATCCCACCCCCTGCCTGCTCCCTTTGACCAGCCCAGTCATGGGTTTGAACATGGGCGAGTGGGCAGGACCCTGGAGCAGGGAGGGAATGCAGCAGGGAGTGCAAACTGCTGGTTCTGACAGAGGCCTCCAGCTGCACCAGGGAGAACAGAATGTGAAGTTGTGGTTGCACTCCTTGAGTGGGAGAGGTGAGATGTGAGCATGGGTTCAGGCAGATAAACTCTCCCTTTGGCCGAGAGAACACAGCCCCTGCCCTGAACATATCACAGAGGATGTTTCCATTTGCAGTGTCTTAAAAAGCTGTTCTGATAAAAAAAATTGTCAATAAGAGTTTTTACTTTTGTTAATATTGGGAACTGAGCTCTTGTGTGACTCCTGAAGTTTTCTAAGGTGGACAGAATGCTACCACTCCTCCAGTAATTGCTAACAGCTTGATTGACTGAAGAAGAGCTGTGCAACTTTGTCTTGCAGCAAAATGAGATTCCATTTTCTGTTGGGGCTCTCTGTGCACTGTGTGGTTTCTGCAAATGGCATTAGAGGAAGGAATGAGTTAATCTTTTCCAGTTGAAACCTCTCTGACACCTGCAAATTGAATGGAGTTTGATGTATTTTTAATTCTTGGCTCCACACAGCGACAGGGTTTGGGATGGTCAGCAGGCAAGAAGGGAGACTATTTCTGAGCTTAGCATAAATCATTCTATTTGCCTTTTTTTCCTGTCAGACTTAAAACTTTACTATTTTCTGCATGGTTTTCATGTCATTTCCTGCACCAGGATGAAATAAAATCATTTCATGCATGATAAAGAAATCCCTGGTCAGTTCTGTTCTGCAAGACCACTGCTGGAAGCTTTAGACTGAGATAAGTAAAAGGACAACGTAACTTTTCAATATCTATTTCAAAGACTTTTTTTTCCTGCTTAATCTTCAAAGACTTTTATTCTGTCACAGCTGCCATAGTTTGATCACTGATGTATCCACAGTGCTCTCTGTGCACACTGTGGGCATTCCAAGATGATGGGGGTGGTTTCTGCCATTACTGACTGGGTTGGAGGCCCCAGGCTCCTGCAAGGAAAACTGTCATCTCTGGCATTTGCAACATCCTCTTATGCACAGGTAAAGCAACAGGAGCTTGGCATTCAGTGTAAGCCTGACAACAGTCAGCAAAAAATCCATACAAATAACCCCCTCCAAACCCTCAGGAGGCATTAGAGTGAAAGCAACTGGTTTGGAGATTAATTTATTAGAAATTTCTAAACGCAGAAAAATCTTCACGCCTTTGAGCATGAATTGGATGCAAAGCTCATGATTTATGCATTTGTGACAGGCAGTGAGTGACTGCTGAAGGATGTGCCCGGGTGCCATGTGCCCTCTGGGCTGGCTCAGGGCTCAGGAGATGGATTTGGTGTCTGCTGGCTGCTCACCCCTCTTGGGCACACGCTGCAGGTCACTGGGACTGTACCAGGCCCTCCTGCTCTGCACTTCAGGAACTCCTATTACAACAAAGAATTCCAGTGCTTCCCTGGACTGTGTCTAAACCAGTTTCCCAGTGCTCAGATTCTGCACAGCCTCGGGCCCTGTACATGGCCAGGCTGCCTGGAGCCCACACTGCAGGACACCCAGGGAGCCCTGGGGCACACACAGTGACCCCACTGCTCTCTCACAGATCAGGGGTTGATCATTCTCTGCCACAAGCGAGCTCAGGTTCAATCTGTCTGAGAGTGAACAGAGCTACTCAGCCTTCCTTACAGCTCTTCATCCAAACCTCAGATAGTAATGTTTTCCCTGCAAAGTGGGGGCACAGCCTGGCCTTTTCCCTTCTTACTTAAAGCAGTAAATCTTCATTTTCTCAGAGCTCTAGGAACAATTTCTCATCTCCATATATCCCTGTGTATAAAGATGTTACTTATGCAGACATCTCTTCTGCAAAATGTTTTCTGCCTCAAAACACTCAGTACCCTTCAAGCATTCCATTCCCCTTTTAACACACATCTTGTTTCCAGCCCAGCACCCTGCCCAGCCTTCTGCTGCAGCTTCAGCCTTCCACTGACAGCAGGTAATTTGCAACTCATTCCCCTCCATGTGAAAGCAAAGCTGATCATCAGCTTCTTCCACCCCACCACCTCTTCCCTGAGATAAAAGGCTGTCCTTCCTCACAAGGCAGTGGGGGAAGCGTGTCAGGAGAGCAAAGGATCACACAGCCACCCTTGTCACATTAGAGGGGAGTCTGATCCTCTCCCTGGGGACCTGTCATCCCCTGTTACAGACCACCTGAGCAGCTCCAGGGCTCTCTCATTACCATTCACTGTACTTAATGTGGAATTGCCAAAGACTGAACTCGAGGAAAACAGCCTGCCTTAAGTCCCATGGCCAACTGCAAGCTATCATGGCAAGCCATGCTCTCCCTGTGGTGCTGGGGCAGCAGTAGGCCAAATCTAAATGCTTGTGGCAACCCTGTCTGGGTTTTATTCAGAAATAATTTGGTTAATACTCATGGCACTGAAGAAATTAATATCCATGTATCCTCTGGTGTTTGCTGTGGGTGTTTTTGGCACACTCTGAAGAGGCTGCTCCAGGACACAAACATCCTTAGGGGGATGTGGGACAGAGGAGAGAGCTCAGGGTGCTGAGCACTCCTGGGGTCTGAGTGCCCTCAGCCCACAGCTCTGCCGAGCATCTGCTGACCCCGTTTGACTCCACATTTGCCTGGCACCAGTCTGAGTTCAGTGGCTTCACCAAGGAGGTTTATTAAGCTACAAATGTAAGAAAGAGGCAGACCTGAGCCCAGCCACGGTGACAGAAGAAATACCACAGCAATAAGCTGGCTGCTCACGGGGGGAAGCAGAGCAGGACCTGCCAGCCGTGCTGTTCTCAGGCTGGCCCGGTAGTGCCAGGGCACTGGCACAGAGGGCTCACAGCAACCAGAGCTGGGGAGGCACCACACGCTGGGCTGGGCTGGGCTGGGCTGGGCTGGGCTGGCCGTGGGCTCAGGGCCTGGCTCACCGTGTTTGTGTCACTGCCCTGCAGAGCCCCCAGCTCAGGGCAGCTCACAGGACCTGAGCTTTGCTCCCCTGCTCAGCTCCTGCTGTGACACCTCCAGCCCCCAAACCCTCCCAGCATCCCCAATTCCTGGACACATTAAATGCCACCACACTGCACGGGCTCCGACAAACTCCCTGGGGCTCGGCTACGTCAGTGAATGGCACGACTTGTAATTCATCCTGTCGACAAGTGGGTGTGTTAATCAAGGGGAAAATTTGTGCAATTGGCTGATCCTGATTCCAATTAATTTCCCATTAACAGATTTCCTAAATCACTAGCAGAATGCCTAGCTACAGATGATGCCAATAACTCTTGGCACATATGGCCTTCCTGCCACTGTGGGAGGGAGTGGGCTGGTGCAGTCAGAAGGGAGAACTTGGAGGACCCTGGTGCCTGTCTTAAAGTAAGGATTTTTACCTGAATATTTTTATAGAGGGGCTGCTTGCTGGAAGACGTGTCTTGGTCAAGATTGATCCCTTTGTAAAGGGAAAGTAGGTTTTGTGTGATGAGAAGCAGAGTTTGCAGTAGCATGTGTGTTGTGAAGTTTGATAATTTTGATTTCTATCCCAAATTATCACAGCTCTGAGGTAAGATTCTGGCTTCTGATTCAGAAGACTTTTTACAGGATCTGACCTCTAAAACATGCAGTATTGTGTGTTAGAGAAGGAAGAAACAATTAGCATACCTGGCTATTGTAAAGGTTTTATAATGCTTCAGGTTCCTGCTGCTCTGCACTGTTCCACTGTTGAAGAGTTGCCTAAAATCAACCTATCAAAGGGACTCTTTCGGCAGAGTGGAAGTTTAGGGAGCTGGGACTTGCTGGATGGGAGCTGTGGATTTAGACCCTTGAACAGGATGTTGTAGTAAAAAAAGTTAATTTTCATAGAGATCTTTTATAGTTCTGTATATTTTTAAAATCCTTTCTTTAGTACATTAAGTTTCAGTTGGTAGAAATAAGGCCCTCTTTTCCTTTCCTGGGGGAGTTCCTGGTGCCTCTGAAGTCAGTGGGAGTCCTGTTGTGACTACAGCTGCTGACCTGTGACTTTATTCTTCAGCTCTGTGGTTTGCAGTGAACCACCCGAGTCTTCCTCTCTCCTGGACAGTCTAATTTGGGCTGCTCTTGGCTTCTGGCCACCAACCCTTGAGTAAGGACTCTGCTATTGTAAAAGAAAACCCTTAGGGTGAACCCACTGGAGTTAACAATGGTATCTTCAGTGGTGGGCACTTTATTCAAGTGTTGGTCTCAAAGGAGCTTGATGTCCTCTGTCATTTAGGGCTGGCTCTGGCAAGAGGTACTCCACCTATTTTCTACAGATTTGTGGCTCCTTTCTCCCTGGAAATGTCTGAGCTTCCCTGATTTTTGGGTAGTGGCAGCCCCTGCTGTGCTGCAGAGGGGCCAGGTGTACATAGAACATCCCAAGTCAGTGTGCAGTAACTTAAATAATCCTTTCCTATGTTAAAATGGCACCTTTAGCTTGGACATGACTGACTGGCAGCACCTCTCAGCCCCAGGTGGCTACAAGTGCAGTTTAGGACTGGCAGAACCTGCATTCCCTAAGGAATGCTGCATTAACCACCAGCCCTGGGAGCAGCCACTGGTGTAGGACCCAGTAGATCAGTTACTCAGCCCTGGAATTTAAACAGCAGCATGAGGAAGGGAAAAAAAAAGAAAAACACAAAGTGAATAGTCTGGCTGGGGGGAAGGAAAATAATTTTATTTTATAATTAAGCTACAAAGCAGGATGACAGAGTTCATAAACTGAGTTCTGTTTCCCCAGACAAGCCAATTAATGTACATGGTTGGGATGATATGTGTTTTAACAAGCAGCATGAAGAATAGTGTGTTTCAAGTTAGGAAAGTCACAGTTGAAGCCTTTAACATGCACAGTCAGCTAGATACAAAATACCAACAAATCTATCTTAACAAGCTTTTAAAATGTATTTGGAGTAATGAGGAGAAAATATAGGAAGACTTATAAACACACATGAAAGTAATTTCAGCAGTTATAGATTGCATAGCATAGTGAAAGCATTTTAGTTACTGAGCAGCAGTAAAATGTGTTGACTGTTTAATTTGTACACAGTTTTTTTTAATAGCATTTTTAAAGTTGCCTTTTGGCAGAGAGAATAAATAAGGATGTCGACTTCTTGTAAGGCAGTTGGCTGACAAGGGAGCTCAAGTTATCCTCAAGGTCAGAGCAGTCGTGTGAGGATAATGCTCCTGAGGGCCTGGGTTGTGGCTGGGTCCATAATCAACTCCAGTTATGGATCCCACCAGCAAAGGCCTTCTTGGATTAGCAGCTGGATTGCAGATGTTCTGCCAGGGCCTGGCCTCGTGCTGGACAACCTGCTCTTCATTCATGGGCCACAGAAAGGGCCTAATGAGAAACTGGCTTTTCACCAGTGGTGATAATCAAAGAGCACGGGGACCTCATCGCTCTTGGTGAAATTAGTGAGATTTCCTGCACATTCTTCTTTAATCCAACAACCATGCAGGAGCCCCACAGTCCTTATGAGGCCTGGAAACTTCATCACAGTTGGTATTGTCCATCATAATCCAGTCCAAAACAACTGCACTTTGAATAGTCAGTGTATAATAGTTCTTCACCCTGGCCAAGAAGTTCCATGTGAAAGGCAGTTGCTTTTCGGTTCCAAGGGCAGTAGTTGGCAGGATAATAACAAAGTTGTACAGAACTACTTGACCATGTATAAAGTCCATGTGGCAGGATGGGCAGTGGTTACACCTACAGCACATCAGCAAAGGGAAAGGCAGTGGAAATGCTGAACCAGCTGCAAGTCCCAGGAGAGAAGGAATCAGTCTGTAAGGACTAAACAGCAACACAGATGTGCAAGGGCAGACCCTGCACTTCAGCAGCTGAGTGTGGTGCTTTCCCTGCATGCTGCAAGGCTCCTTTTTGATGATTTGTCTCCTCCCCTACCCTGGCAATGCCTGAGGAGAATATCTGATCATCAGGCAGCCTGGCTCAGGCTGAGGGCAGAGCTGGGACCCTCTGAATCCAGCAGCCCTGGCAGTGCTGTGCTGTACAAGTGCCTCCAACTGCTGTTTTCCCTAAGGAATGCTCAGCCATTTGGGCTGATATCAACTGAATACAGCCACAGGTGTCTGAGCTTGGAGTTGTTAGTTCAGGGATCACAAATCTCATGCTCTTGTTCATTGTGTTAAGCTGTTTCTTCTTGCCTGCTCATCAATGTGTTTGAATGCCCAGGATCAGCAGCAGTGATTTCAATGCTGCTTGGGTGGGGTTCATGTGTGGCTCCCAGGCTCTGTAGGCACGAGTCAAGGAGTCCTGCGAGAGCTCTGTGCTGCCAAAGCCATGAAAGAACTCCATTCAGTTGTGTCTTTGCTGCTGAGCTGAGGGCTGGGGAAAAGCTCTGCTACACTGAAGACTCAAAAGGTCTCAAAATAGCAGCCCAAAATTTACCTCTGTTTGTGGCTTGGTGCAATATCCTGTGAATCAGCAGCAGTCAAGGCTTTTTTCCATCTACTTTTTGCCCTTTGTGAGATGAAAGACAGGGCCCACTCTTGAGTAATAAAGTTTCACCAGCAGTTCCTTCTGCTTGTGGATGGCCCAGCTGCCTTCCCCGAGCAGAGAGCTGGCTCCAGCCGTGTCTGGGCCCAGTCACACTGCACCATCTGCTTGTCATTGTACAGGAGCAAATAGCCCTGGTTCTCCATATCACACACATTAATGTAGCCCTGCTGCACTCCACAATGTGGAGGGAGGCTCTTTGCAGAGGTGGACTGTGTGCAGTTCAGCTGAGCAGGTGGCATCAGTGCTCCCATTCCTCCCAGGGGTTAACCTGCTGCTGCAGCCCTAAAAGAGGAAAATGGATCACTAGTTTAGATCAAGTTGTAGCTGCATTTCTCTTACTTTCCATGTGTTGAATTTATCTCTGCATTCAGAATCCCTCATGCAAATCATCACTGACTCTATTTAAGTCTGCTTAACTAATTGGTACTTGTATATGCAAGATTGGCGATCACCTATACTAATATTATTGACCCCTGTTTGCCCCTTAGTGCTATCTGTTTTTCCCAGGTGAATGTAATTAGAGTGTAATTAATTATCAAATAGCTATGTTCCTTTTATTCCAAGCAGTGTAACAATTACTGAGATTGGCACACAATCCCGAATACATAATACATTGTTTCGTGCTTTCCCTATAGAATCCATCGGAGATTTCCTGGACAACAAACACAAGTAGTGGATACATAATGTATTTGAAGACCTATAAAAGTTTCATCCTTGAGGGCCCACTGGGAGGAGAATGGTTGAATTTAACTTTTAATTGTAGAGCTGAGAAATGAAATACAGAGAAGGGATGGTTACTGTAACTGGCACCAGACCAAAATAAATGTTGGCTCCAGCTATCCGTATCCATGAATACACGAGTAACTTTACGCTCTTGGGTTGTTTAATTGGATTCTGTGGGACTGTGAATTTGAGTAAACTTATTCATGCGTGGGTGTTGTCTGAGGATCAGGCTGTTGCGAGCACTTTCCTTGTCGCACAGAGGGGAAATTTCGCCGTGCCTGACCCGGGCGGTGCCTGCCCCGGGCGCTGCAGCTCTGCCCGCCGCGGCCGAGCTCTCCTCGCCCCGCGCGGCCGCACGGATCCCCGGGCAGCGCTCGGCGCTGCGGCCACGGCACCGCCACGATCGCAGCAGCGAGAAATGATTTCCGCATGGGAGCTGCTGGCGCAGGCCGAGGGTGCGCTCCCTGACGGGCGGGCGAGCTGCCGGCCCGGGCGGCTCCCTGGTCCCGATCCCGGTCCCGGTCCCGGTCCCGATCCCCGTCCCGGTCCCGGTCCCGCGCGGCCCCTGAGCCGGTGCTGCGGCGCCACCTGGCGGCGCGCGGGGGCGGAGGCGCGGCCGCTCAGGTGAGCTCAGGTGAGCTCGGGTGAGCTCGGGTGAGCTCGGGGGCCGCAGGTGATTTTAGGCGAGCACAGGAGGGCTCAGGGGGGACCGGCCGCCCCTGCGGCCCGGCGCACCCGCGCGTGTCGTGAGCCGGGGCTCCGCCCCCGCCCCATCCTTTGCCCAGCCCGGCTGGTCTCGGTTAAACACCCGAGCGCTGCCCCTCCATAAGCACAGCCCCGCCCTGCGCTCCGTGCGCGGGTTCTGTGCGTTCCTACTCTCCTGATGTTCATAGCAGCCGGGAATTGGTATTCAAGAGAGAAGAGCGCTACGTGTTTTAATAATTTTCCAAGAGATTTTCCAAGAGCGGTGCTCTAATGCTGAGCTCAGCTTTCCATGGCAGGTTTTACTGGTTTGAGATGGAAAATAGCTGTTAAAAATGAGAAGGTGGAGAGGGAGGAAAAAGAAAACACCCCGAAGTGTAGTGATGACAGGTTGGAATACAATTAGCTGAGCTTCTCCTGGCTGGTAAGCCCTGAAATACTGAGGGCTGCAGGAGACTCTTGGAGTGATATTGCAAGAAGCTTGAAAAATATGTTCCATATTGTCCCTAAGTTTTAGCTGGCAGGGTGAAAAAGCCAAATTTCATTGGTAGAACATATCAGAGAGCTTTTTATGTAATTCTCCTCTCTTGTCATGGTAGTTTTACATATGTTTTCTAACATAAGCACTTACCTGAATATGCCATGGGTATTCTAAAGTATCTCCATGTACTTGTGCTGGGGGCCTGACACAAATTAGACCAGAGGATTTCAAAGATTGGCTAAGTTAGCACTCTTCTTGCCAGCTTCTGCAGCTCAGAAATAGGGGACCATCAAGTCCAGCTTTCTAATATCCACAAACATATCCTGGGGCAGCGAGGCTGATTCCAGGTCCATCAGCTGTGAGCGTGGCTTTAGTGATTCCAACCAGTTTCCTCTGTCAGAATCTGAAGTGAGCAGAGCAAAGAGCCAGTCCATTTTTATCACTCCTTCTGATTAACAGAAATAGCAGCGCGTGAAGGTAAAGCTTCTTCCCCTAAACCAGGATTTGCTCCCTGGCTGCCATGTCAAAATAACTCCAGAACAATATCTGGAGACACCAGACCTCTCCTCTTTCAGTTGTATCACTTGGAAATTGCTCATTTGCTAAATGAAGGTTGTTCCAAATCTTAGTTTGATGCAAGGCTTGGATTACACAGGCTGCTTTTCAGTGGAATTTACATGAGAAAAGACAATGTTCTCCACCCTCATATACTTTCATTTCTGCTTTTCAGAGCTTTTCTTAGCCTCCTGCAATACTGAGAATTGCTTTTCTCTTCATTGAGGGAAGGCTGGTGACTTTGACAGCTGCTGGGGTATCCATAGTCTGTCACTCACAACAGCAAGTCACAAGAGCTGAAATTCTGCCTGCATCTCTCAAAATAGGTTAGGTAGTTAGCAGAAGCATTAACAGAGCATTCCTTATACATTATGATCAATTGAGCATGAATTATGAATTATAGTTCACATTTGGTGCTCAGCATGCTGCTTAGGAACACTTGTCACATGTGGTACTCTTCCATTTTCCAGAAAGAATTAAAGGATGTTTATAGAAGAGAAGGAAGTATTTTGATGTTACTGTGGCATAAATTGGAATAGCTTCACTGTTCAGTGATTTTAGTCTGGATTTCATCCAGCATTACTCAAGGGATAATTTTACCCATTTTTTATTGCATTTCTTCCTTCAGATGTTTTGTTGTTTGTGGGTTGTGTGTTGTCTCTCCACTCCCATTTCAAGGGAGTTCCTGATACTCAGGTTTATGACTTCACCTTTGTTCCTAGTCCAGGTGCTGTAGGGCAGGCCAACAATATTCTGCTTTTGGGTCAAAAATCAGATTGTAGGCTTTTCATCTGTTTGGGGTTTTTTTAACAAGGCAGAAAATGAGAGTTTTAAAATCAATGTTATTTCACTACATCATTAACATAATGATAGTGGGGATGAAAGAGCTGTACTGAGCACAGAAGAAACATTAAAAATTTAATACACTGCATTACATGTAAATCAAGACAGGTATTTATTCCACAATTTTGAAAAAGCAGGAAAACATAACTGCATACTGGGACTGAAGAGGTTGTTCTGTTCTGGTGTTATGCTAATGTTAGATTTTTCAGTTGAGTTCTAAACAGAATAATTCTGGCTAAATGCCCAAAAATTGTGGTCAATTCACCAAACTCACCCCAACCTCTGAATCTTCTCATCCCAACTCCCCTCAGTTTGCTCCTCCAGCACATTTCTCCTTGATACCTCTTTTCTCTCTGCCCCACCTGTGACCTTCAGCTCCCAAGGAGGCTCTTTATTGCATGCAAAATCCTGGTGACAGAAACGGGATTGTCTGGGCAGGAGACAGGAGCTGATTTGCATTCAGGGACCTCTGCTGGGCAGGCCCTGGGGAGGGCTCTCAGACCAACACAAACACTGTGGCTGTGACACAGCAAGAGCAGCTCAAGAGCTCCTCCAGGCCCTTCCTTCACTCTCTCAGATTTACACTTCATTGCACATTACAGATCACTTAAATCTTCTTTGGGGCTTGTTCTTTCTTCATTTTGGTTATTATTAAAATCATCCTTAACACTTACAGGTCCACAATGGGATGAAGTGAGGGAAAAAGAGTTCTTCAAGTCACTGATTTCTTTTGAAAGTAATGCTGCCATGTGCTTATTTATACACATAAATCCATGATTGTAATTAAAATGGCTACAACTACATGTGCAAATGTAAATGGATTTTTGCTTCTGCATTGAAGGTGCTCATACATAGGTCTTGAAACTTCTTTGTGAGCCTCATGGCTCTCCCATGGGATGTTCTCCCATAGGACAACCACAGTGCAGGTAATCAACTGTAAAGCACAAATTCTGGCAATGAAATATCCTGTTTTTAAGTAACAGTGAAGAGCAAATTGAGAACAAGATGTAGTTTGTCTGTAGAAAACTCCCAATCAGAGAAAGTGATTATGGTTTGGAATTGAGGATTTGTTGGAAAATCTGAGTTTACCCAGTCTTAGAGACCTATTTTTACAAGTTCTAATACTTTTGATTTTGAGAAAGATCTTGCAAAACAAGACCCCTCTGGATGTAAAAGCCTGAATTTATTTAGAGGCAGATATGTGCCAGAAGAATACAGGATGTAAACCAGAAAATATAGAATCACAGTGAAATCTGAATGAAATCATTCTGTCAGCAAAGAATGTGGCATGAAGAATATGGCATCCTTCTTATTCCAGGAAGATATAAGGAAGAGTAGTCTCCACAGAGCCTCCTAGAGACATGTCTTGACAAGCCTAAAAACAAAAGTTGTTTATTATCTAAGGGCCAAGGGTACCAATGCAGAGGAAATAGTACATAGTACATCAAACCTAAATATTTTAGCAGTAGTTATGGTTACTGTATACAGAGGACAAGTATACATTAATAGAATTCTTGAATAGGTGGAACTGGATTGCTCTGAAAATTCTCAGTTAATGTTCCCAGTTCCTACAAACTGCTAACCCACCCCTACTGGTACTTAGTGCCATGTCTTAATTTGTCCTACCTCACAATTTAATTAATATTTGTTTCTGTAACACTAAAAGCATATGAACTAATCAAAAATTCTTTATAATTAAAGTAGAAAATATCACTAAAAATGGTAATCTGTCCAGAACAACCTTTTTCCTACATTTATAAATTGGAAAAAAAAAAATCACAGGGACCATTCTTGTAATCTTCTCTCAGCTTGCACAGACATGAATTAGTTATGCCTTGGACCTTTTAAGGGGAATTTTTTTTCCTAAACCTGCCTTGATTTGACCTTTAAACTAGAGATGATGAAGATTATTCCCTGAGAGTCCAGGGTGAGATGTTCTATCGGCTCTTTCGATCCCAGCCCTTCCTTACAGTGCCCAGCTGCAGTGTCAGCCAGCCCATTTTGCTGACCTCTGCTGTGCTAAACAACCTAGCCTCAGGTTTTTGGTCTGAATCTTAACTCTCTTTTATTTTAACAAACATTTTCAACCCCTAGAACTTCTCAGCAGAAAGGGTGTTCCTGCTCTCCCCTGCCCTTTCCTTGCTCCTTTGGTTTTGACACCTTTCAGTTTATTAACTTCACCCACTGTGGATCTGGTGCTAGATTTAGGATTCTGACCATGGCTGAGACAATATAGAGTCTATGTGGTTTATTCTTTAAATGCTGAGGCACATCAGGATTGTATTCTGGCCATGAGGAAAGAGGAAGATGCCCATGCCCACAAGGTTTCTGCAGTTTCTGTGCCTACTGAGTTTTCTGAGCTTGTATCTTTGCTGCTGGTACATTTTCTTGCAGAGGGGGGATATACTCAGTACTTATCTTTATGCTTGTGCTGGCTCTCAGGGGAAATTTGGCCTTTTTAGTATGCAGTTCAAACACTGTCTGAAAAGGAGTCATGGTTTGGATAATAATTTTTCAAACAAATTTAATACACTGATTTCCTTGGGATGAAGATAAAGTACGGTTCCATCCAAGATGCACCTAAAGGGCAACTTGTTTGAGTTACGGTTACTGAAACAGAAGTGACAGAATATCAATTTGTTTTCTAACTTCATGTCATATTTGAGAATCAAATAAGCAATTACACAAGAGTAAATTGGATTTATTTCAGTATCAGATTTGCAGTTCACTTGTTGGTTTATTTGATTGAGATAAAATAGCCCTTCATTTTACAGTAAACATGCTCAAGTATTAAATTTGTTTCTTGGCTCCTTCAAAAGCTTGTAGTTTCTCAGCCTAGAGTTGAAAACATTCCTGATACTTAACATGTGACTGACTGACTTAACACCACAAGCCCTCCCTGTAGTAAGGTGATGAACGGTCCCAAATATCTGTCGCTTTGCAATGAGGCGACTTCTAAACTGGTGCCAATTTATTCATGTCAACTTCTTCCATCATTTGCATTTACCAAAATACCAAAATTAAGTGTAAAAACAAGACCTCATACATATGCATTGGAGTAGTCTAAGGCTTTGAGTGTAAATATGGATCCATGTTCTATGACCCAAAAAGGGTACAATTTTATCTTTTGTTTTAATGTTTTATGGCATTTTAAGATTCTTCCTAGATTTTTCCAAATGTTCAGACGCCTTTAAATAATCCAAATTGTCCTACTAAAAGGAAGCAGATTTCAGCAGGCTTCCCCTTTCTGCTTACCAAAGAGCTCTTACTGTAATTTGCTTTGTTACCAGTTAAGATGTTCACAAATGTTGCTGTTCCCTAACACTACCTAAGGCTCCCAGACAGCTCCAAGGATTACTGCAAGGAACTGTATGTGCTCACCTCTAGGCCTCCTGCTCAAGGTGATGGAATTGTTTCCTTCCCCTGCACTCAGCCACAATGTATTTTGCAAAATGTGTCAAATCAGATTCTTCCAATTCCATTTTCTCAATCTGAATTAATTCCCATGGTGGAGAGGCAAAGATCATGTTGTTTTTGTTTCAGTTCATCTTTTATACAGAATTATTTTGGAACATTCTATTACAAATTAGTTCTGTATTAAAAAGCACATTTTTTATCTAGAATTGTAACGCCTCTCTAGGCCAAACAGAATTTCGATGAAATATGTGAAGCTCTTTGCCAAATCCCTGAGCCACTGAGAGTCATTCCATTCTACACAAATCAAATTTGTGCATTTATAATAAGTGTTAAAGAAAATCCAAACATGACAATTGAGGTTTTACAAGCCTGAAAATTATAGCCCAGCCATGATAAGTGACGTTCTGACAGCAATGAAACTGAAATTTGGCGGCCCAAAGCTGTATTTAGCTGTTTGGGTAATGGTTGTGCTCACCATGAATTCTGAGGGAGAGGAGCAGGCTCGGCCCCGTAGCTGCAGTGCATGCAACGTGCAAGAGACAGCCCGGGGTCTGCATGCAGAATAAGTGCTGCAGCCAAAGGGATGAGCTCAGTCCATTAAAAGCTAAATTAGACTCTAAAGGAAGGACTCCAAGGAGCTGCCCACACAGGCTCTGCTGGAGCTCACCAGCTCTGCAGGACCTCGTGCGGCTGTGCCCGCTGCGGTGGGAAATGCAGCACTCGCTTGGTGGGTGCTGCCAGCCTTCCACAAACACTGAATTCGGGTCTCCTGCTTCTGCTCTTTGCAAACATTTCTTAAGCCATGATTGGATCTTCTTATTGCAAGTGTTTCTCTAGATCCTTTCAATAAAATAATACTATATATTAATACTGTGTTTATTTTTCTAGTGTCCTAATTTGCAGATAGGAAACATCAATTAATCCGTGTTTCCATGTGGAATTGGCAGGCTCCTGCCCTTTGGTTCACCTGCCAGCATGTTCTTTATTATTACAGCATATCAGGAGGGAAGGGATCCTGAAAATTCATTTTGACCTCGGGGAAAATCAGAAGCACTTAAGCCATTCCGACAGCTTATTCATCTAACCTGTTTTTGGAGACTTCACAACTTCCCCAAATGATCTTATCAGTGCTTAGAAAGTTTTCTTAATGGCTTTCTAAATCTTTTCTTGTTGTAGTTGAACTCAGAACAATTAATTTCTTTTCTCTTTGCAACAGTCATGTATATTTGAAGTTCATGAGCATATCTACTAATATTGTTCCAAGATATATAATACTTTTCCCTTTTTTTCCCTTAAGACTCAGCACAGATAGGCTGTGTCATAGAATTTACCACCTCCACTGATACCCCATGCTGGGTTAAGGACTTGAATAAAGGGTTTTCTCATAGGCTTTTAGCAAGAGGTGGTAAAGAGTAGAGGACTTTCTCCTCCACAAGGTTTTTAATAATTCCTGTGGTACTTATACTTGGTCAATAGTAAAATTTTGCAGATTAGTCCAGAAGAGGAAGCAAATGGCAATGTGAGACAAAGAGCAGCAGAGCCAGAAGTGTTTTGTTTCAGTTTCAGAACACTCCTTGTTCAGGGTGTTCGTTTTCATTTCTCCATAGTAAGACCAAGTGCTTTTTTACCCCTTTTGCACAATTACTTAGAAACCCAGGGAGGGGTTGCTCTCTTTGCTCCTTTCCACTTCCTTTCCAGTCCAGCTGTGTCAGAGGACGAGCTTGCCATCCTCAAATAATAGTCTTTATGCTCTGAAGAAGAGCAGTTTGGTAGAGTGCTGCCTAATAGGCTTCTGACAGAGCCAGCTGGGCAAGTTTACAGTTTATAAATGGGTAGTCTGAGCTATGTCAGACGAATTTGCTTGAGGAACTGTAGGAGTGGTCCTGTAAATGTTTTCAGTAGAGTTATCTCCACCAGGGAATGGTGACAAGTAACAGCAAGCCCTGGAGGACATAAAAAAAATAAGCTGGACATGCAATTCAAAAATACTGAAGGCTCAAAGCTTGCCATAATTCGAAAGCCAAGACACAGAACAGGCCGCAATGTTTTGCAAAGGAAAGGTTAGCAATGTTATGCCTTAGAAGTTAAGAGCTGGTGCCCCTGCAGGCAGACCCCAGGGTAGGTATGGTACAAGCCACTGACTGCTCCAGGTCACTTGCACTGCTGTAAGTCAGGAGCCAGCACAGTGAAGTCCAAAGATGTGCTGCTCTAAGAGCAAAATCAGCATCATTTCCATGTGCTGGGATTTATTTGCTGTCCAGGATTTACAGTCATCTCTGGCAATTGCTTCTTGCAGCCACAAACCCAAGTATATCCCATACTGAAGCATGGCAATAACAAGATTTGAATGTCATTAGGGGCTGCTCCTACACATCTTGTATTAAAGCAGCTAAGTGTTTAACCCATGAATAGAAGTCCTATTATCTTTGCTTTTGAAACCTCAGTATAGATCACTTAACCACTCTGCAAGAAATCCCGTGAGAGACCAACAACAGCAGGGAACAAAGTCGGGCAAGAAATAGCAGATTGTATCTGCTAGAGCTTTTTTAATACATTTTTCATATGAGTGCAGTCAACTTGAATATTACTCCTAATATAGATTAACTTAAGATGGATTTTTGCAGAGCATGAGGCTCTGAGAATTTGGCCAGATAGTTTTTTCACTGAAAAGCTCTGCCAATTATATATAGCACAAAGGAGAGAATAATGCATGAAATGCATAATATGCCTTTTTCTTCACTACATGGGGTTTAAATTAAATGATACAGATCCTCTTTGCATTTTTCATCTATGCTCAGGTAAATCTAAGTCTGAGGTAAGAATCTATTTCAGTGGAGTTCATCTAGCAGAATGAGCTACCAAATTTGTTGGTTCAGTTTCCAGGCAAGAATGTGGCCATTTGAGAAGTTCAGTGTTGTATAGGATCAGCTATAGTCTCATCAACAGCTGTGTAAATCTGGAGGATTGGGACTGAGGAAGTAATAGCAGTGTGAGGTCTGCTTGTATATAACTTACTGAGAAGGAACTTAGAGCCTCTTGTTTTGCTAACAAACAAGTTACCTTGTTCACTTCAATATATTTTATGAATAACAGCTGATCTCATAAGCATCACTTTGTAAGGCCTCATCTCAGCAAAGCTCCTAAGTAGGTGCTTTGATTGAAGCCCTTGCCTCTGTCCCCAAATTCAATGGGACCATACATGTTGTTAAGTGCTTTCTTGGTTGAGACCTAATTGTTTGAATTCACAGGAATTTCAGGTGCTTATTTACATCATGAGAGATATAAAATATTTTATTGTAATACTTTTCAGTGAAAAAAAAAACATCTAATGCAAAACTTTACTTTCACTAATCATCAAGAAAGGTGTGTGCCACTATTACATTAAAATTGCAATACTAGAAGCCATCCCAGGGCAAAAGAGAGCCATAAGTCACACGAGTCAGTTTGCTGAGAATGTAGATTGTGTAGAAATGAATGGTTCATGTGTTGTCAAAATTTACTACATGATTTGGAATTTGGATTAAGACTCATCATAACATTTTGTTTGATCTTAAAGGTGGCTTGCACAGTATATACAAGTAACCTGTCATATAGACTTCCTGAAGAATTTATCTTCTACTGTAATTTGGAGAATACTTGAATTGCTTTAAGAGCATAGTATAATCACTTAGAGTCTACTTATTTTCCCTTTCACTGAATAATATTTAGTTTCTTTTCTTAATTTTCTCTGCCTATACCAGAAATGTAACACCTTTTAGCATCAGTCCTGGGGCAAAGTATCACAATTTAAATTCCAATCCCTAATCTGTATTCTGTGAGCTATCCATGGCATCTACTTGTCTATTCAAAAGGTCTATACATGTATATCCTGGGGTTTGTGCTTACAGGCATTCAGGTATTTGAGCAATTCTGCAATGTAGCATGTGCATTACACAGGCAGGTGTCTCCTGCACATCGCCTCACCTCCAGAACAGTGGCAAACACCTCAAGACCTTTTGGAGCAGAATGTTCTGAATGTTCTCCAGGCAAACAGGTTGTTAGATGTGTGTCATACCCACAACTTATTAATGAAATAGGTGGAAGGAACCAGTAATTTCAGCACTGAGTTGTCATGGCAAGAACTGTACCATTCAAAAGGTAGAACTGCAGTCACGTAAGTATCTCTCAGGCAGACCTGAATGAAGTAGAAGCAGCAGAATTTAGTATCTCGTTCAGTGAGACCACACAGCAAACAAGGCTCTACCTCCAGCAGCCCTTGCTGAGGAGTGAGCACATCTACAGTGATTCTGTGTGAGATGAATATCAATTGTCAGAACTGATGGAGCCACGATGGTGGGCACCAAACCACATCTTTTCCTTGAGAGTGGTTACAACAGTATGTGCTCTACTGTGGTGTAACTTGGCCATCTGCATGCAAACCTAATTTGTGCAGCTGCAGGCCAACACACCAGCAGACAAACCACTGATTACAAGGGTGTGCAAGTGGGCACTGTGTGGTAGCCTCTGCTCAGGCACCGTCAGCAACACAGCTCTGCAAATTGCAGGGAGCTGCTGTGTTTTGTAGGATGTTGCTGATGTGGACAGATAGGTTTACCCACTATTTTTCCTCCCAGTCCTCAAGTTCATCAAAGCAGAAATCATTATGAAGCCCAAACCATACAGACCAACACTGGGATTAGCTCAGCTGGTTGGAGCATGGCTCTGATAGTGCCAAGGTTGTGGGCTGGATCTCTGTAAGGGCCATTCACTTAAGAGTTGGACTCGATGATCCTTGTGGGTCCCTTCCAGCTCAGAAAATCCTGTGATTGTGTCAACAACCAGATGCAGAAGAGCACTGCAAGATACTGTTCTATCTGCTCCTGCAAAACTGCTCTTAGTTACCTACGCCATGAGGATTCTCCTCTGGCTCCTCAGTCTCCATATGGCTTCAAGAACCTTCCTTTTTGTCTTGCCAAGATAGGAACTTGTTCCTGAGAGGAGCACATTTGCTAGATTCACGTGGAGTCTCACATCTTTATGGAGGGGTTTCCATTGTGATGGAAGAACCAGGACATAAAGTCGGTGCTGTCAAGAATGGGACTAATTCTCAAAGACCTCAACAGAGGTGTCAGCTTTACCAAAATCCTCCCTGTCTCAGTAACAGGTGTTTACAATGTGTGACCTCTTCTATGAATTCAAAAGCTATTAAAATGAGAGATCATACAATGTATGACACAGTCATCTTTGCAATACATGGACTTAATGCCTTACTCTTCCAAAAACTGTATTTCTTCTAAGGCAGATCAAATATTGTCTGAAAACTTCCTTTACTTGTAGCATCCAAATTACAGCCAAACAGGTTTTTGTATCCTCTTTTGCTAATGACTTTCTAAATACAGAAAGATTAATGATAGTTATCAAGTTTGTTTGCTTAAATTTGTGTAATTGTCTTTGCTCTGTAATATCCTACATTGCCCATGGTGTTGGCAGACCAGTGTCAGAGGGAAGCTGAAACATTCCTTTGCCAACTCAGCTGTTAGGAACTGCAGCAGGAAATCAGGCTGCCTGTTCAGTTCCACTCTCCCAGGGGAAAATGGCATGAATGGCACTTCTCCCACTCCCTGCCCTGGGAAACTCTGTCCAAGGCTTTGGAGACTTTATGCTCAGGAAAATGTCACTGTCACACATTGGTAAATAGTCCCAGTCCCACAGGGCTCTGTGGGAATGCCCAGTGTGGACAAGGGACACAAGTGCATCAATGGTAGCAAATGATCTGTTGAAGCAGCCAGTACTGGGTCTGACATACCCTCATAAACAATGTTTCCTGACAGAAAAGCTTCTATTAAATCAATTACCACAAAATGGCTCTGTTTGTGAAGAACAGCCACGCTATTTCATCAGATACATTTTCAGAGCAAGCTTTCATATATCAGGAGCTTAAGAATAAAACTTACTGTATTTTCCAGTGTTAGGCAAAATGAAAGACTACTGAAATCTTTAAAAAGCTTTTTTCCTTTCTAGTTAGTGTTCTTGCAGCAAGTGATAGTGATATCTCAGGAGAAGTTTAGACACACAGAACATGTATTAAGTGACTACTGGGATAAATCTCTACATATACTTTGCACTGGTGTGTCATCATAGTAAATGTAGTCTAAAAACTACATTTCTGAAAAACTGGCTAATCAGGTAAACACAACCTACAAAGTCACTCAGAGAAAAAGTCTCTTTTTTCCTTCTCTTCTCCTTTGATTACCCTTTCTTGTGTACCACTTGTCTTTTTCCATCAAGTGGACAGACAGAAAACAAAGCAAAATCTAGAATGAAAGCCCAAGCCAAAGAAACCTTCTGCATCTAAACAAAGTGCTATTTGCAACAGGCAGTGGCTGGTTCTAATTTAGATAATCCAAAGTAGGTCACCTTCACGAGTCTTCCAGACTTTCCAACTTAGTAACTCAGATGGATAATAAAACAATTTTTAGTTAATGAGAGAACATCAGAAAAAAAGCACTGCAGGAAGCTGTGAACTGCAGTATCTCCTCACTGAAGACAGAATGCCACATGGCAAGAACAGATGGGTAATCCTTCCGTGATTATCCTCGACCACTGGCTGAAAGAAAAAGCTGTCACAACACGGAGGGCTGTATATAAAGTACATATACAGCCATTTCCCTTCACTGATAGTAAAAGTTTTATATGCTAAGAGATTATAAAGAAAAAGGGACTCTTTAATGTGAGAGTGAAGGGAATAATTCTTCCATTTTCCTTTACTTCCTGAAGTGGAGCATATGCCAAGATCCTGAACTAAATTTATCTCAGAAGAATGGTGTAATATACATTTCACATACATATTTTGCATTTCATACAATCTGAACAAGGAACCTGCTTTTATTGTCTTTGAATCCTGACACAGTATGTTTAGTTGATAATTTATAGACAGTGTTACCAGAATGAAATGTTGGTGTCAAAAATTTGGCTTTTGCATATTCATTGACACCAGAATTTTGCATTTGTGATGTTGCAAAATGAAACAAGAGTGGATTAAGAAAGGTTTGCTGGAATCTCAAATTTTACAAAACCACCAGAATGGAAGGCATTTCTTGCATGCAGTGGTCACATCTCCATTGACTTTAGTTCTGCCCATGCACATAACATAGAACCTGAATTTTATAACCCATTTGGAGAGTAGCCTGATGTAAAATGAGTACCTGGCAAAGAATTTTGGGTTTGTTTATGAAAAGAAAATATGGAAGAGTGAATATCCATGGTACACTATACCTGAGTGGTGAAGAACATACCTGTAAACCATACAAATGACTGAATTGCAGAACATGAAGTTAATGGTGGTTCTGTGGTTCCAAAAAAATCAAAATACACTTCCTCTACCTTTTAAGTCTAGCAATATACCAGTGTTTAAAACCAAAAAGCAATGTTTTGGGAACTTGTCGCAGAGCAGACAATGACCTGTAGTCTGAGATGGTGAAATTCTCAAGGAGTAATTCCCTACCCTGTTTTTCTCTTTCATATTTGATGCTCAGACCAGAAAGACTGCCAGACTCACAGGGAAAAGGTCTGTGTCCTCCATATGCACTAAAGTGATTAGGAGTGGTGTGTTGTTCTGGCTAGTGATGGAAGGAAAAGAAAAGAAAGACTTTGTCACTTGAGGGAAGAAGCCCAGACTTCAGAAGACATTGCTACTGCTGCTGCAGATTACTCACTGAACACTGCTCGTGGCCTATTTCCAATCTTTTCTGTTCCTAAGGCACATTCCTGAGGTGCTATGATTTTTTTGATATCATAGGAAAATACACAAATTTGCTATTTGTTCTGTATTCTTCACAAATTTTAAGACTGTGTCAGAGATGCCCATTCTTAGACAAATCAGTTCATTCACCCTTTCCCCTTTCATCTCATAACACTTATCCTAAATCTAAATTTTGATGTGATAAGGACACGACTGTTTTTAAGAGAAATGCAAATCTTCACTCTGAAATAACTTAGTCTTCCACTGATTACAGAATGTGCTTCTAAACCTCCTATGAGTCAGGCTGTGAGTTGGAGTTCAGATAAGCCTGCAGTGTTTGTTCACCAGATGGACCATAAGCTCTGCAAAGTAGAGCAAAGGATATTGCTTATTAACACTGCTCTCAACTCCACTTATTTCTTTGCACAAAGTCTGGTTACTTGATGCAATTTCAGACTGTATTTACACTGTTAGGAGGAGGAAACAATTTTTTTATAACAGGATAGGTAGATCTAGCAAAGTAGATGACATTAAACCGGAACTGAGCATGGTTCTTTTTTTACATCATTTTAAGTAGGCAAGATTGATACCCTCCATCTCTCAAACACACCCACACTGAATTTACATACCTGTGCAGTGGTAAAAAAATATTTAAATCAATTATGTCTTGTGATTTTAGAGCAAAATAGCCAAGTCACAGTTGTTACCCTTGCTTAAAACACCATCTCCTTGACAGTTATGTGCAAACAACATAATACTTATATAAGAATCAAATCTGGTTTTTCTCTTATATACTTTGTGCTAGATACTAATTCTCAGCTAACATTGGAGAATTTTCAGAGGTAACTCTCTCAGGTGTCTTCTGAGTAACCTGATTAAATATTTTCTGATGCAACACAGTTCAATCAAGCTGCCATTATTCATAAATGTTATAATAGGAAAATTCATTTAACAGTTTTATGCAATTTCTGATTTTAGTTTGTTCTTTGGATTGGTACAGTTCATTTCTTCAGTTTCTGTGATTTTATTTTTCATCTTCATTTTCTCAAGATGCTCAGCCTTGCCCTTCTTACTTTTTAGTTTGAATCAGCACAAGAAAAAAATGTTATTAAGTTCTGTTCCTCCTATTTGGCTCTTTTCTTTAGCACATCCTTCTCCTTTAGAAGAAGGATGTTTTGAACAGTCAGTAGTTATTGGTTATACCACAGTTTTAAAAATGAATGCCATACCTACTGCACTGTCCTTTCCAGATTTTACATGTCTCCAAATATGGGGATGGAGGATGTTGAAGGAGGAGAAGGCTGCTCCTCTCTCTGCTTTGCTTTTTCTGTCAGTGCAGAGGTATCTCCTGCTGGGGCTCTCACCCATACGCAGGGCTGGCTTCACACTGAAGACTCAGATCTTTATGGCCTATAAATTATTGTGGTTTGGATACAAATCTTCTCTCCAGAAGGGCTTTCAGTAGGACAGTGTGAGACTGAGCATGCATTGCTGTTCCTCACTGCCCTACCAGTCATAGTAATTATATACAGAGATTAGGAACACCCAGAGACATTTTCCAGCATAAAAATTACCCCATAAAATCTGGAGGAAATTTTCCAGTAGGTCATAAAAATTTTAAGAACCATGGATCCCAAGTTCATCACAATTACTGCTGTGCTCCTTTTATAGAAAGCAGTAGTGCCCTGTGCTAAAGTATTGCCTGCCCTGGATGCTGCTGTTAGGGCTTTCATCCGTTTTAGGGTAACATGGGAATGTGTCTCCCATTTCCCAATGTGGTATTCAGGATCACATTCAGGTCCTGAGGCTCTTCAGAGCTCTTGGTCATTTGGCCTGTTCAGAGCCGCCTTCTCTTCTGGCACCATGAGCACCTCCTGCCATCTACAAGTGCAAGGGAAGGCTGCAGGGAGCAGTCACTCACTAATTCCACAACTTCCTTTAAAAGAGAATAGCATTTAATCCCAAGTGGAAGACGCTTTTATCTTGTGTTCGTCAGCATATTTGCTTGGCTGTGTTTATAATGTCTAATTATTTGATAGTTTGGAATAAAAATTATCCATTAACTTCCTGAGCTGTAGAGAGTCTGTAAGAATATTCAGGAACACTTTGAGTCTTTCATTTCTTTCTTTGAGTCTTTCTAATAGCCCACTTCACTGGATTGTGGGACCAGCAAATCTGATGCATGTGCAACAGGTGTGGAAGCCCAACAGTGTCAAAATTTGTTATCACAGGCTCTGTGCCATCACCCCAGCTGGCAAAAATGGGACACGGTTCCACTGCATGAAGGGAAGGTCAGCCAGACACTGCTCTGCTGTCACACAGAGAGGAGCCTTTCTGGGCTGACTTTCCTGCAGTTACTAATGATGGATTTTGACCTCTCTGATTTAGAGACACTTTGCAGTCAGTGATACTCAGAATGTGGCACTCTTTGAAACTGACACATACTTCATCTGCTTGGGAAATTTTGCAACGAAGGATAGCTCCTGGAAAATTTTATTTGTAGCCTCACTGGATCATAAGGAAAACTCCCTTACTAAAGGATGCTTCTGAATCTTACTACTTGTTTCATTTTCTTCAGATCAGAAACTGAAGCACTTCCAATGGAAACAAAATCCTGTTGGTCTGTACAAATCCTACCTGGCTGTCATTTAAAAAAGCAACTGTTCTTACCAGGAGATAATATTTTTTACCTTTGGATTTGGTTTGTAAAGTGGAATTAGGCTTAGAAAAAGAGGCATTGTGCAGGCAGATTAAAAAAAAAAAACTGCCTACTTCAGTCCTATCATCAGATAATGAGATCTTTCAGATTAGAAAGCCAGTATGAGTATGGGAGAAAAAGGCACCTGAATTATGTTCACTTCTTGAGACACCGGGCATTTAGTTACAGCCGCCTCGTGCCTGGTCCCTGCAAACCTCACCGGGCTGGGGAGGTGCTGCACCTTTGCTCTCGCTCTCGTTCCGCTGAGGCGAAATGTTGCCTAGGACCCTTTTGCTC